>PVIW01013847.1:0-25658 GCA_004026585.1 Noctilio leporinus | reverse complement strand
CAGGAATGACCAGGATACAAGGCCTGACTCCAGGACACAGTGGCAGGAGGGGCAGCACTTGGTCAGCTCACACCTGGCTGTCCCGCAGCCCCGCCCACCAACCCTCCCGCCTCCTCCTCCCATAGAGACCTGGGGAGCCCAGGACAGCCTTTGTCCCTGGGCTCTCTGCACAGGTGGGCACACCTTCACGCTGGCACCTGGCTGAATTTTACTCCTGGCTGAATTAGTTGTTTTATAGATTACGCTCTGCTTTTCCACAATGTGAGCACTACGAAGGTAGGGACTTTATGCATATTGTTCACTGATTTCTCTTTGGTGTCTAGAAAAGGCCTTGAACAGATGTCATTTTTGCTCCATATTTGGAGAGTGAATACATGAATGTGTGTAGATACCACCTTTCCCTGGTGTCCTTGGAAAATCCCCAGGGTAGGAGGAGAGGGGTTCAGGATACAGCACCTCAAGGTGTAGACAGCCTTCTGCCCATCCCACTCTCCTGGTTTTATGATTGTTTCTAACCTATAAAGTTAGCGGAGGGGTCAGAGGCACAATAGGGCAAAATGATCAGATGACCCTCAGAGATAAGGCTCCTACTCCCAACACTTGAGGCTCTGGGATGCTGCCTTGTGAGGGGGAGAGGCCTCACTCAGCTCCCAAGGCCCAGCCCCTCTCCCACCCTAAGGTTCCCAGCTGTCTGCTGAGATCCCGCCTCCAGGGGCTGGTCCCCCAGTGGACAGGCAGCTAACCTGGAATGAAGATGACAGAGTCCTTCTCCTGGCCCAGCAGGGTGTTGTTGACACAGCAGGACACATTCCTCACAGAGCTGTTCCTGATGATCACAGCTGTGGTGACCCTGAAGAGGCCATCTGCCTGCTCCATGTAAGCCTCCCCCAGGGCGGGCATTAGTTGGCCATCATGGTCCCTCCACACAGCGCGGGGCTCTGGGTACCACCCTGCGGATGTGCACTCCAGCCACACACCCCCGTCCTCCTGGCCCTTCATTTCAATGAGGGGCTTGGAGCCCAGGCCTGGGGACAGACACGCATCTCTAAGTGGCTAATTCTACAGCGTGTTCCTCGAGAGGACACCATTAGAGATCTCTGAGGGGTAGCGTGAGTGTAACCTGGGGGGGGGGGGGCTGTACCTTCTCCCCACTGATGGTGCCCACTGAGCTCCCTGTGCAAGTCCACACCTGGGCCCACTGCTCAGAGGGGCCAACCCAGGTTTTCAGCCCTGGGGCGGGAGGAAGCCCCCCAGCCAGGTTAGAGGGTGCACCGCAAACACCTGCGGGTCTGTGGGACACCTGAGGTTCAGAGAGACACCTCCCGGAGAGCCACACGGTGAAAACGCCACCAAACCAAGTGAAAGGGGGTACCTGCTACCACCAGGCGCAGGATGGCCTCCTCGTAGGACCCGCCGCGCTAGAAATAGCAGCGGTACATGCCGCTGTCCTGAGCTGTGACGTTGTGAATGACCAGGGCCGCCCTCCCGGCACCGAGGCCGCGGCTCACAAAGGCTGTGCGTCCGCGGTAGCGCTCCATCTGCTCTTGCGGCCGCTCGCGCCGGCCCTGGTCCAGCAGCACGGCGGGCGAGAACTGGGACCGCACCCAGCACATCTCCATGTCCTCCGCGCTCTTCTCAGGGGACAGGTGGCAGCATAACAGGGTCGTTTCTCCCACCATGGCCAGGATGGGACCAGCTGGCCCCACCACAGTGACCTGGGCTGTTCAACCAAGGGGCAGGATCAGCGGGGCTCCCGTCCCCCCACATCTGATGCAGGAAAGGAAGTGGCCGTTCCCTGGGACAGATGGAGTGACTCTGGGGCCTGAAGCTTGTGGGGACACTGCTGTGCCAGGTCGGGCAGGGATGCCCAGGACACATCTGCTGAGGCTGCCAGGGCCCGGGAGCAGCACACAGAGAGCAGAGCCTGGGCCCTGCACACCCTGGGGGTACGAGGTGTCCCCCTGTGCCCCAGGCCAGCCAGGCGCCTGCAGGGCTGCGGGACCTGGAGCTGCCACCCTGCAGTCACTGGCAGGTCCCAACTGAACCGGGTGGTGCATGTAAGATACACAGAAAATGGGAAAATTGGACTAAAAAGCCCAAATCGTTTCCATCAGTTACCGGTTTGAATGATAATATTTTGGTCAGTGGGGGTTATCTGCCTTTGCACTGGGCGGCGCTGGTATTGTCTGAGCCAACAGGTGCAGAATGAAGGGAGAGGGACCGCCAGGCACAGGGAAGTGGGACCCCCGCATCCATGGCCGCCCGTGGCCGCCCCTACCTGACACCAGGGCAGACAAGGCCGGGAGGGCAAAGAAGAGCCGCGGTCCAGGCAGGGACACGCGCAGGGACGCAGCCAGCTGCACAGCACCGAGGACCAGAAACCCAGGAGACGCCAGGACTGCAGGCCCGGGGGGCAGACGTGGAGATTGGAAGGGACACTTGGCACCATGGTCGCGATCTACTTGAAGGCCCCTGTGACACACACTGCTGCCAGCAGAGCCGCCCCCTTGCGTCCTGGGCACCCGCTTCGTGTCCCGCCTCAGGCACCGCCCCGCACACTGACCCGCGCACGTTCCCTGGAAGAAGCCAAGAGGCCGCCTGCTGGGCTTCTTCTGCTGCCAGTTCAGTGTCTGCACTTGTCACCTGATATCCCCTGCCATCTTCCACTTGGGTGTCTCCCTACCTCCGCTGACGCTCACAGGAGGACCTCCCGGTGCCCCCCGCCCTCTTACCGGCCCATCGCACAGTCACAACCTGTCAGCAAACGATGCGGCCAGCGGAGAAGAAAGTTTCCTCTTTCCCCGTCGGTACCTGCGTGAGGCTGGGGACCTGGCACCGTGTCCGCGGGAGGATTGTCTCCAGAGTTCCAGGGACCGTTGGGAGCCCACGATTGGCCGGAGGCAGCCGAGCCAGCCAATGGCGCCGCGGGGCGCACGCTCATCGGTTGCTAGGTAGACTACGCAGCTGCTGCTGAGCCTTCAACAGGCGCAACTGCATGTGAACAGCCTTTGGAGATGATCGGGCCTTTTTCGTTCCTCTTCTCTTTTCGGAGGCGATGCCACTTTTGTCACAGTCCTGCGAGGTCCTGCAGGTTTTGGAGTCGTAGCGAAGTACTGGGAAGAGGCCGCACGTGTACACGTGTGTGTGCCCCTGGGTGTGGGGGGACCCCGGGGTGCGGTGGCAGGTGTTGAGTGAGTGAGCGCCCCCTTCCCGACGCCCAGGAATCTGCTTCCCGTTGCGGGGCGCGTGCGGCGGCGCGGGGACAGGGGCCGGTAGGCGGAGGATGGGCTGGGGGCGGGGCAGAGCGCACCGCCCGGCGCTGGGGGAGCGGGGGACTCACGCGGCCGCTACGGGGCAGGGACGCCAGGGCGCTGAGTGACAGGAGGAGCCCGCGCTCCCCCGGAGGTTGCACCGCAGCTCCCGAGGCACTGGGGCAGCCAACAAGGCTTCCTGGGCTGCCGGCAGGTGGTCTGTGGGGTCCAGCACCCTCACCCCACTCGATGCTTCCTCCCTGTGCCCGCACACTGCAGTCGGGCCCTGGGGACATTTCCTGGACACAATCCTCCCCAGGCCCGGGTCCCGCGCCTCCCGCAGGTGCCCAGCTGCTGCCCTGGACGTCTGCTTCCCTCTGACTCAGCTGCACCTGCAACCAGCTCACTAGTAATGGCCCCACCAGCAACGACGCCACGACCGGGAAGTCTGTCCCCACGACTTGCCCTTCACCTCACAGTTTCCCTCGCCTCTGTCCCTGGGAGAACGACTCCAGATGTCCCAGCCTGCAGTGCTCCCAGCTCCTTCTGACAGCCAGCAAGACTGGCCTCAGGGGTCCCCTCCCATCAGGGCAGGAGGTCAGCTCTGCACCATCAGAATGAGCAACACTCAGACTCCACCCTGGATCCTCCACAAACAACCCAGCCTGCAGACACCTTGACTTCAGCCCTGCCAGGGCCAGGCTGGACGTCAACCTACGGAATTGCGAGGTAGTACATTTGCTTTGTGGTAGGCGGAGAAATTTGGTTATTTATTACAGCAGAAACACAACACCAAGACAGTAAGGATTTTCTAAAAACGTTGTGAAGACAGAAACTGTGAGACTGTATGAGTTAACTGTGGTGGACTGAAATGTAGAAGACTCTTTGTTGAAGAATGAAGGTTACTGACATACATTTAGCAAATGTAACGTGACATCCTCCTGTGGGTGCACAGGGGACACAGAGGTGAACAATCCCAGGGACGAAGAGGATGGGAGACCTTCCCCCAAACCCACAGTTGACAGGAACCTGCAGGGACTGAAATGAGTGACCAGCACTGGGTGTCTCTTTCCTGGAGATGGATTCTACCAGGTGATAAAAATTCCACTGAAGTTCCCCTGCCTCCCTCCCTCCCAAATGCCTGCTGTACAGAGGACCTGTAGGTATGAAGTAGGAGGCTTGTTTCTTCTCAGCCATCACTGTGAATTCATCCTCTGGTCACAGTCATCCTGCAGAGCCCATCAGTGAAGCGGTGGAGCATGGCTCTGGGATTTGACCTTGAAGGATGCAAGTGGGCTGTGGCCTTCAAAGTCACCTACACTGACCTTTACTCTTAGAGCCATCCTCAGTGCTGCCAAGGACCCTGCCCATCTGAACAATGGGCTGCAAAGGAACTGACCAGAGGTAGAGAAAGGTGGCAAAGTTAGAGATCAGCTGTAGTAAATTCTGTGGGAATTGTATGTCAGTTAACTTGGCTCTACCTCAGTCTCCACACTTCCAAAGTGAGGCTTCCTCACAAAATCGTGAGTGAGTTATGTGTAGGTGAAACATTTAGCTCAGCACCCAGTATACTGTCAGTTATCTATAAGCTTTGCCTGTTTGAATGCAGCCCAGTCACCTTTGGAAAGTTAATGCACCTTTGAACCCTTGTCTCTGTATCGGTCAAATGGAAAAAATGGAATGGATACTGCTGAAGTGCTTCACTTAGTGTGTCTTTAGTAAGTGTTCTCTTGCTGTGACGTTTTCCTGTTAAGGACACCCTCAGCTCAGGGCTGCCCACCAAGAAGCAAAGAAGTTTCTTCAGCCTGAGGGTCCTCCTTTTCACCAGCTGAGTTTGGGGCACCTGAGGTCTCTCTGGGAGGGCCAGGCCCTGGGGCAGGAACAAGTGATCTCCTCCTCACTTGTTCTGGGGCTTGGCAAATGGTCAAGGGAGTAGGCGCTAATGTCACAATCCTGAAAATGGGTATTACAGGCCCAGAGAAGTAGGTGTTTGGGAAGGTGTAGATATGTGTCCCATCGATGGCATCATAGAATGAGACCTCCCCTGTCCCATAGTCCAGGAAAATCCCCACTCTTTCAGGAGGTTTGACATTTTTCAGTATGATTCGTGGATTCGTGAGAGCACGGTAGATATTCCTATCAGAGAGCCCTATTGTCCAGAATCCATTCTCAGGTGTTACTTTAACCCAACCTTTCCTCTGCACGTCCTCCCTACACACCCCAATTCGCCACCCATTTATATTACCCACGTTCACTTCCCAGAAATGTCTCCCTGACATGAAGCTCTCATGGCCCAGCACACAGTAGTGCCAGTCAAATCTCTCTGGCATGTCTGGCAGGTTCTGCTGTGTGTGATTTCTTTGCAGGTTCCGCTGGTCCTCAGAAACCAGGAGGGTGGGGTGCGCGGTGTTTGGATCCAGAAAGACATCCGCTGAGAAGGTTTGGGATGGGTGGGCATCAGCCTTGGTTCCCAGGCCTTTGAGCCCCAGGCTTCAGGACAAGGGTTTGACCAGGAGGCCTGAGCCCAGGTCTGGGGTCCCCAGCCCTGGATGTGACCCTCAGCAATGCCAACAGACTTCACAGAGCTCTTGTGTGCAGGGAGGACCTCCTGCCATCTGTAGCTGACACCTTCTTTCTACCTTTTATATTTCCCACCCAAATTTTTCTGTGCCCACCTGTGCTGTCCAGTCACAGGGATTTCAATGTCACCCTTGCTCTACCCCGAGCTGCACGATGTCCCTTTCTGCACAGTCTCCTTTTCCACAGACACCAGCTACTGAACCCTGAGTCTCCATTTCCTGTCTATAGAGTGGGGTGAAAATACTATCTCTGGGAGGAGTAAGACAAAGTGAGAGGTATGTGTAGTCCAAGGCCGGCACGCAGGTGGTGCCTGGTGTGATAATAGACAGCCTGTCTCCTCTGTGCTGGGGGCCATGCTGGGGGCTCCATGTGCTCTGGGGTCCTCTTCCCGCCTGTCCCCACCCTCTCTGGCCCAGGAGTCAGTCCACCGTGGACAGCATCCCTGGGCTCCCTGGGTCTGGTCACCTGCTGGGTTTGTCCCAGGGAGGCGCTAGCTGAAGACTAGATGGAGAAAGGAAAGGAGGAACAACGCTGATGTCCCCACAGCCCCCTGGTGATACTCCCACAAGGCAGCTGTCCCCTCAGGCAGCCTCACCCTGAGCCCCAGACTCCTGGGATCCAGGCTCCTCCCTGTCCCTCTGCCCTTTGCCTATGGCCAGTCACGGCTCCCACCGTTGTGAGTCTGGGGCACCACAGATCCTTGTTGGTTTCCTTTAATGCCACCTCACCCCTGGCTGGGACCATATCCACCTCCATCTATGTGTCATGTATTCTGTCACCTTTCCATGCTGTGACCTTTGACCCAGCTCTCTGTCCTTAGCAAGCACACCAAAGCCTCTAGGTGACAACTATGTATGTCCCTTAAAATATGACAGGAGCATTGTTGTTAGTCACAGCTAGAATGACAAGACCACTGAGGTCAATACCAAGCTGGTGACAGTCTCCATTAGAAAGGAGCATCTGTCACAAGGCCATCGGAGGTATGTCCTGATGCTATGACCTTCTTTGTCCCTTTTGCTGTCATTCATTAGAGCCAGAGTTCTACTGTGAAAAAGCGCTGTGCCCGGTCTGTCAGCAGCCAGTCATCCGGGTAGGTCAGCAGGGCCTCTGATCACTCCAACCCTTCACATCCGCCAGGGAGTCCCCTGCACTACAGTCTGTTACGTTCTGGGGTTGCCCCCTGTGTTTTCAGGTCTTCTCCTCCCCAGTCACTACCGGCAGACAAACACCCCTTTTAAACACACCACCTCTTTCCTGCGGCTATGTCAACCTAGGCACATTCCCCAGCTCATTTAGTCTGTGGCTCAGCCCTCAGAGAGCAGGAATTACCAGGACACGTGGCCTGACTCCAGGACACAGTGGCAGGAGGGGCAGCACTTGGTCAGCTCACACCTGGCTGTCCCGCAGCCCCGCCCACCAGCCCACCCCTCCCGCCTCCTCCTCCCACAGACACCTGGGGGCCTAGGACAGCCTTTGTACTGGGCTCTCCGCATAGGTGGGCACACCTTCACGCTGGCACCTGGGGTCACCCTCCCAGAACTGCCCCAGTCAAGAGCTGGGGTGGAGAGAGGGGACAGGGCCCCTGGGGGTCCTGGGGAGCACAGAGTGACCCACTCACCAGGCTGGAAGAGGGCCATCTTCCACTCTGAAAAGGAGACACAGACGAGGGACGGCCATTATTCCTGGTGTCCCCACACCCTGTCCTCACAGAGCCCCTTCTCTGTCCTTCCCTCAGCCCCTTCCAAGGTCCGGTTTCCTCCCCCCACAGCTCTGGGGATCAGGCGTGCACCCCACCCAGTCTGGGCTTCCCTCCATCACCCTGGAGCCATGGGTGGCAAGGCCTGGCTTTGCCCCGGGGTGGGCGTGGGTGTCAGCAGGGTGAGGGGACACGGTAGCCGGAAGGTCCTCTCTGACTGTCCAGAAAAGGGGGTGCCGCACCCCTGAAAGGCGCCTGTGAGCTGGAATGGTTGTTGTCACCCAGCAGGGAAGGGACTAAAGGCTTCAAAACATGGGAGCCAGGACACCAGGGAGCGCCGGGCTCACCCACCTGCATAGTCCTCAGACGGGTCCCCACCTGCAACCAGGGACGAGAGTTTCACAGGCGGATCCACACCCCCTCACCCTCCCCTGCTACCCAGGAGCCAGGCGTCGCAGCCCCTCCCCCAAGACACCCCACTGGTCCCCGACCTGCCCGCTGCCCTTCTCCCTCCTGCCCCCTTGCTGTCAGGGGTGGGGAAAGGGGCTGGAAACCTCCGCCCAGCGGGGCTGGAGGGGGTCCTGGCACTCACGTGGTCCGTACCAGTCCTTTGTCCAGCCTGCGGGGACACGGGAGGAGTCACTGAGTGGCCTATTGCAGGCGCCCCAGGACCCGGGAGACCCGAGACCTGGACTTACTGAGTTCGTCCTGCAGCCTCTCTGCAAATAAGCAGAACAAAGAAAAGTCCTGTCAAGGGATCAAGGACCACGTGGTGGGGGAGCATGTGGGTGGGGGGCAGTTCGCACCTATGTGTCTCTGTTCCCGCTGCAGCATCATCAGAGCTGCTTTCTCGTCTGCTTGCACTGCTTCCTTCTCAGCTTGCTCACTCAGCTTCACCTTCCACAGGACCTGTGTCTCCTTCTCCAGGATCTGGTTCTTCTTCTGCAGGGTCCAGTTCTTCTCTGACAGGATCTGCTTCTCCTTCTGCTGTCGCCACAGGAAGTACCCGGTCGCCGCCAGAAGCGCCAGTAGGGCCGGCAGGGTCACCGCGACTGTCACCACCCAGGGCTGAGCGCTCCGGAAGAAGGGGCCTGCAAACAGGGAGCCTCAGCCACCGTACCCACCCCACGCTGTCGGGTCCCTGGGCCTCTGGGACTGACAGTGACCCTTCCCTTCAGAGTCTCCAGGTCACTTACTGTCTGCCCCTCCCCTGGGAGCACTCCCCACATCAAGACACAGGTACAAAGTCCTTAAGTCCCCTGCCCTCCCTCTGTCCACACTTAGTGGGGAGATTAAGATGGTGAACTTCGGGCTGGAGGGCCTGGGGTCAAGTTCTGGGTCTTCCCCCTGACTAGCACTGTGACCTTGGACTGAGGGCTTAACCAGCCGTTCCTGGTGTCCTGATGGGAGACAGGATGAAATTAATGCCTCTACAGCACCTGACACATACGGAGTGTCATGTAAGAATGTATTACATTTTAATACATAACTTAGATGTTTTTCTTTATACTGGAGATAGCACCTATACATGCTGGTCTGCACATTTTCTGTTCACTTTGTGTGTTGGCGACGTTCCCACATGTGCACAGACAGCACATCTGTGTTTCCTGTCACAGTGCAGCCTCCACTGCACACAGGCTCCCCATCGGTGGGCACGGGCACAGTCTGTGAGCTTCTGTCATTGTGACTAATGTGTAAGAAATAAGCTCTTCTATGGGTCACTCCACACAGATCCAGGCTGACCTGCCAGACTCCCAGAGGCCACATTATGGACACTAAAACTATGTAGCATAAAGAATGTTCTATTTTCCCTACACAACTTGTGAAAATGTATTAAAAGTAATAGAGAAAAATATCTAAGAGTGACTGTCTCCCCACAGTCCTGCCAACAGAATGTCTTACCAACAACCTCCTGTTTATTTTGTTGCCAAACTCACAGGTGACAATGTGTCCACACTCAGTGAGACTGGACAGTCTCTTGAGAGTTATTTCAGTGTCTGTGAGCTGATAACTCTTGTTCTTTGCTCACTTTTCTACTGGTTTCCTTTCTATTTTAGGGAGATTAGCCCTTTCACTAACATTTGCATTGTACGTATCTTTTCCCTTTTAGTCCTATATTTGCTGATCTTTACCATCTGCCTCATTCCCGTTGCCTGTCACCACCTGTGGCATGCAGGAAGTGCCCAGAAGGGGCCTGTGACATAAGCAGCTGGATGGGAAAGAAGCCCCAGGTCCCTGCTGTGTGCCTCGTGCTCCCTGCACAGACCCCGGTGAGCCCGGACAGGGCGGCTTCCCCCAGGGTCACCACAGAGCCCCAGGCAGCAGCAGGGCACTCACCTGCAATGGAGAGCCTGGCGGACTTTTCCTGGCTGAGCAGGGCATTTCTGATGACACAGGACACTTGCCCAGAGCCACCTTCCACAGTCACAGAGGCTATGGCAAAATAAAGACCCTCGGGGTCTACAGCCACTGACTCTGTCTTGGTGGGCAGGCTGTGTCTCCTGGCGTCTCTCCACTCGATTTGGGGCCTTGGAGACCAGCCAGCAGACGTGCACTCCAGACGGATCCCTCCATCCTCATAGCCCTTCACCTCCACGTGAGGATCAGATCCCAGAGCTGGGAAGGAAGAGTGAGCTGGGATCACGGGCGCCCTCGGTACTGGTGAGGGTCTCAACAGGAAGGAAGGGCAGCCTCACACTGGGGCAGCCCCTCAGGGACCCCTAAGGAGCTGTTTACAGAAGTGTGCTGTGGGGGACTGACCCTGATGTGACCACTGCCTGACTGTCGCTGGCCCCTCATGCTACATTCAGCTGGACCTGGGCCAGAAACGAGGCTGCTTCCCGTAAGTCCCCTTAGAGACTGGGGTCCCTCCCCTCCTGCCTGCCCCAAAAGTGCTGGTTCCCAGTACAGCCCCTCCACACACCCAGGGCAGGCAGGGAGGTGGTTTCCTTTACGTAGAGTGGATCTCGTCCAAGAACCCCATCCGTCCTGTGTGTCCTGTGTAAACTGTCACCCCAGCCTTGTGCAGAGAGAGAGACCCCTTTTCTTGCTGCCACCCAAGCTGCACATTGTAAGTGCCCTCAGTAACTCTTGGTGCAATTAATGGTAGGCTTGTCAGCCTCTTTCTTGGGGCTCTCAACCCACAGAAACTTCCCTAATGTGGCTTTGAGAAGGACAATGTCTTCCATCATAAAGAGGTGACCCAGGGCCAGAAGCAGTGGCATTGTGACCACCCCCACCTAAACCCCTAAATGCAAGGGGAGGTCACAGGAAGCCACTGAAGACCTGAAAGGACACAGTCATGGAGGGAGGACTGTGTCAGAGGAGCGGTGGTCTCCAGGAAGAGACTTCACAGCAGAGGGGGCCCTGCAGGGAGACTGACAGGACCCCACCTTCCACCCTCTGCCAGGCTCTCCTTTCACCTGTCCAGCCACAGTCCCCGGGCAGGGCTGTGCCCTGAGAAGGACAAGAGCAGCCCAGACGTCTGGGCACCAGCACTTGTGTGGACAACAGCATGGGAGGAGGGTGCTGTGTCACTGTGATGGGTGAGGACACAATCAGGTCAGCTGAGCAGTCAGGTCAGAGCACAGAGGAAATGTGACCAGGGTGCTGACCACAGCAGTGACCACACCTCCCTGTCCTGGCTCTGAGTGACCAGTCACACCCCAGCATCCTGACAGCATCCATCCAGAGCCAGGTCCCAATTCATCTCCCACCCCAAGTCCCCTGACAGCTCAGTGTGACACCAGGTCCCTCCTGACACCCTCTCACTGGGTCAGCCCCCAGCTGCCACATGTGCGCCTTTTCTCTACAGACACAAGCTTGGTCACAGCTTGCTGAACCTCAGGTGTGTTCCTGGGCCCTTGCTTGGAGGGGCAAGGGCACAGGTGTTGTCCCAGCAGGTCCACCTCCTGCCCTGCAGCAGCCGTGCACCTGCAGTGCCCACAGCCACTGTGGGAGCTCCGCCCACCCCACCCGTGTGCGCCACCCAGTGTGGGAGGTTCCCTCCTGCTTCCTGTCCTGACTGCACTTCCCTGCTGAGACCCTGGTGGGGGGCTTGGGCACTTGTTCACCTGATGCAGGAGGACCCGTCCTGGAGGACAACCTGTGTCTGTGTCGGGCCACAGAGCTGGAGGCAGGGAGGCTGTGGCAGGCGACACCTGCAATGCTCTCAGGGGCCTTGGGGACCTGCCATCAGGCCCCACAGAAGAGCAGGCTCACAACAACCCTGAGGCTCACCTGCCACCTTCAGCTCCACCTCAGCTTGGTTATAGAAATTTCCTTCTTGGAAATAACACAGGTAGTTTCCACTGTCAGAGGCTCTGACGTTGCGAATCAGGAGAGCAGCCTTCCCCTCAGTGATGTCCTCTCTGAAAGCCGAAGTTCTTCCTCGATACTCTGCTGCTGGCGTGTGTTCCTCCCCGAGTGCATATGTGTGCACCTCCTGCCTGGGGCTCTGTCGCTCCCACATCAGCTCCATGGTGTCAGCACTCCTCTTCGGGGACAGGTGACAGGGCAGCAGCACATCTTCACCCACCCTGGCCAGGATGGGTGCAGGGGGTCCAATCACAGCAAACTGAGCTGGTCACCAGAGGGGGTGGCCGTCAGAGGGAGCTGGGGTCAGAGGGCAGGGGTGGGTCCCAGGCTGGGAGGGCAGGGAGGACACAGCTGGGGAGGACTCGCCCCAACAGAGCACCTGGATGGGCCTCCAGGTGTGGGAGGGGCCCAGGGTGCGGACTGGGCCCCAGGGCACCCGTCAGAAGCAGGGGTGGCGGGTCCCTACCTGAGCAGGGCGCCAGCAGCTGCACCAGGGCGAGGCAGACAGGGAGCACAGGCAGCCTGGAGGCCAGCCACCTCCCCATGGGGACCCGCTGTGCAGGGGGAGCCGCCAGGGGGGCTGGGCAGCAACGGTGGCCTGGAAGCAGGTGGGCAGTTCCAGGTGGGGCCTCTGCCTCCCCAAGGCCCACTCGGGGCGCCACCGTGGTGGCTGGTGACCCAGAGCCTCCTCGGGACAGGTCTGCTCGCTAGTCTGCAGGCTTGGATGCCAAGAGAGAGTCACCCATCTGCGGGGAAGGGTCAGCGCAGGCCCCTGACCCAGCCCTCAGGACACCGCGGCTCCCGGGGCCGAGGCCTCACACGCCCTCCACCCGCCCGCACTGCGCTGCTGCAGCCGGGCCCCCGCCCCCAGCGCCGGCCGCGAACGACCCAAGACCCTCTGTGAGCGCCCGGTCCCCGCGGACCCTGCTGCGCGCAGCAGCCAGGACGTCCTGCCGCCTGGGCCGCCTCCTGGGCTTAGCCGCCCCGGGTCCCCTTTCCCTCCCACGGAAAAGGCCAACAGCCTTTGCACCCTGAGCTTTTCAAGTTTCCTGCGTGGTTTACAGGTTACAAGTTGTCGGGGTGGGCAGTATGGTCCCACGTATTGGGGGAGATTTTCATTTGTTATAGACACTTTAAAATGAAAAAAAAAAAAAAAAAAAAAAGCATAAAATGTCAATATAAAGTCATCATATACTTTTCTTCATAAGAATGTTAAAATTTATGAATGTGTTTGGGTCACATTTATATACCAAAAACTTAAAAATACTTTATCCTTTGACTCACAAATTGGACACGTGAGAATTACTCCTGAAGGAAATAAAATGAGGCCTGTACACAAAGGATTATGTTTCTTGCTGTTCATCATGATAAAATCTACAGCAACAACATGTAGATACGATTTAAATCCCAAACTGTATCCAATTTTGTTACAAAAGAAACAAAATCTTTTTATTAAAAATATGATTCGTCACACAACAACCAATATAATACACAAAGGCATAAAGCTGGAGTAAGACAACAATGCTCCGTGGGACCAGTGCTACAATACAGTCTTGGAAGTCGTGGCCACAGCTATTTAACAAGACAAGAAAATAGAAAACATCAGAAAAGAAGAAATAATGCTCCCAGTTTGCAGATGACATGATAGAATAGATTAAAAACCATTAGGACTCCAAAGAAAAACTATCAGTAAAAATAAACTCAGATCACTGCAGGAACAAAATCAGATGCATTTCTATACAGCAATATAAAGTCATCACAAACAAGTATTTTAACAATCCCATTAACAATGTCAAAAGAAAGCATCAAATACCTAGGAATAAGTTTAACCAAAGCGGTTAAAGACAAGTGTAAGACAATGTAGAAAGAAACGGAAGGGGATACAAATCAGGGAGTGGCCCTGGCTGGTGGCACAGTGGCTGAGGTGCCAGCTTGTGATCAAAGGTCGCTGGTTCCATTCCCCAGCCAGGGCACAGAACCAGGTTACAAGCCAGGTCTCCAGGCAGGTCTGCAGGTGAAAGACAACCATACATGGACGTCTCTCTCCCTCTCTGCCTCTCTCCCTTCCCCTCTCTCTAAAAAAAATAATAAAAATCTTAAAAATAAATAAATAAAGATAAAGTTTGAAACCATAACACTAGAAGAAAACATTAGCAAGGAACCCTCTGACACCATTGTTTGTGATATCATTATAGATATGCCTCCTCAGGGAACGGCAACAAATGAACAATATTACAAATGGGACCGTATCAAACTAAAATGTTATTGCACAGCAAAACATAAAGGAGCAGACTGAATGGAAGAAGATATTTGCCAATGATACATCCAAAATTGATTAATATCCAAAATTCACAAACAACTCTGACAATTTAAAAGAAAAGAGAGAAAGAGAGAGAGACAGAGAGACAGAGACAGAGACAGAGAGAGAGAGAGAGAGAGAGAGAGAGAGAGAGAGAGAATGATGAAAGGCTAGAATAGAATCCAATTAATAAACTGGGCAGACAACTGGAATAGACATTTCTCCAATGAGAAGGTGCAGACTTCCAGTCAAGATTGCAGAACAGGTAAACGCAGCTTCCCTCCTCATGCAACCACATCAAAATGACAACTCAATTATAGAACATTCATCACCCAAACCAATAGAAATTGGGTTGAATGGAAGTTTGCCAATGACAGAATTAAAGAATTCATCCCCAAATTCTCTGGTAGGAGGCGGGACATATGAAACCTCAGCTCCCATATACACGTGAGCCAGGAGAAAATTCAGGAGGGATATCTCAGGGGTCCCAGGAGTCCCAGCTCCCCCACCCCAAATCAGGGTTCCAGTGCCAGGAAGATACGTCCCCATAACATCTGGCTGTAAAAACCAGTGTGGATTGAGTCAGTGGAAGAAATGTGTGGAGACCCAAGCAGTTCCTCTTCAACAACCCACACACAAACTTACTTGGACTCACTTCCTCTGAGCTCCAGCACCAGGTGGCAGCTTCAAAGGCACAGGTGACAGGTGGGGAGGATCTGAAGTGGGTCACACTGAGAAGAGAGCTGGAGACAGCTTCCTCCCAGACAGAAAGGCAGGCAGAACAACGAGCTGGCAGGCAGGTGCCCTACCTGAGACTCCATCAACCTGGCTAAGGCTGTTGGCCCACTGGTGGGAGGTCCCCTCAGGCTCTGTCCCACCCCACTTGCAGCTGTGAACAGTGGCTTTTCCATATGAATGGCGGGTCTAAGGCCACAATTCACAACTTCCTAAATTGTTATAATATACGGAAGCTGCTGACCTCCATGAGTCATCAGCCCCTGAACCTCTTGCTAAGTGGCCCCTGGCCTGGCACTAGCAGCAGCAGCCTAGGTTCACCGCGGGGCTTCACCTGGGACTCCCCACCCAGCACGAGTGACAGCACCTCAGGTTGCTCTGCAGCTAAGGGGGCGTGGCCCTGGGCAAAACACAGGTGGGGCTGACCTTGATCTGCACCCCCCAGGACACTCCCCAGTGGACAGTGTATCCCATGAACAGCTACAGACTGTGTTGGGGCACAGGCACCCCTGCCCCTGCTCAGCTGATGCTCCATTCGAGGGAGAGGTTGGAGGTCAGAAGTCAGAGCCAATCCTGGTACCTGACTGGCCTGAGGAATTCCTCCCATTGGCCTGATATCATCAACCAAGTCTCAGCTACAGGAGCAGGGCGCCCTCACCTACATGAAGTTCGCACCTTGAGTACTAGTGTGGGTGACAGAGGAGGCTGTGCCACTGGACCCTAAAGAGGACACCTTCTACATTAGGCCACACTACTGGGACAGGAACCCCAGGCAGGTCTCCCTAGCACATGGAAACAAACACCGGGAGGCTGCCAAAATGAGGAGACAAAGAAACATGGCCCAGAGGAAAGAACAGAACAAATCCCCCCAAAAAGAGCTGAACAAAATGGAGATCAGCAATCTATCAGAGGCAGAGTTCAAAACACTGGTTATAAGAATGCTCAAGGAACTTGTGAGGACCTCAACAGCATACAAAAACTATCCAATCAATGATTTGGAACATGAGGAAGGAAAAAATAACGTATCAGAACAAGCAGAAGGAAATGTCTTCTTCTGCTCATCCAAAACATGAGGATGATATTAGCAGCCTCTGGGACAATTACAAGCATGGCAACATTCACCTCATAGGGGTGCCAGAAAGGGAAGGGAAAGAGCAACGCATTGGAGATCAACGTGAGAAATAATGACAGAAAACTTCCCTCATTTGGTGAGGGAAATAGACATACAAGTCCAGAGAGCACAGACAGTCCCAAACAAGACGGATGTAAAGAGGCCACTCCAAGACACATCATAATAAAATGCCAATGGTGAAAGATGAAGAGAGGATCTTAAAAGCAGCAAGAGAAAAGCAGTTGATTACCTACCAACGACTTCCACAAGACTGTCAGCTGATTTCTCAAAAGGAGCTCTGCCAGCTAGAAGGGACTGGCAACAATTACTCCAAGTCACGAGAAGCAGGGACCTGCAACCTAAACTACTCTATCCAGCAAAGCTATCCTCTGGAATTGAAGAGCAGATAAAGAGCTTCTCAGACAAGGAAAAACTAAATGAGTTCCTCATCAAAATCATTATTATATGAAATGTTAAAGGAAATTGCCTAAAAAAGAAGATGATCCAAACTGAAAAATGAAACGGCAATAAATACACATGTATCAACAATTGAATCTCAAAAGCACACTCAGCAGACAAGAAGAGCAGAGACGGAATCATGGTGATGGAGGCTGTTTTGCTGGTTGCCCGACGGGAGGAGGGTGTAGGGAGTGGGTGAAGCGGTGAGGGGACTAAGAAGTACAAACAGGTCATCACAGAATAGCCACGGGGATGTAAAGTTCAGTATATGAAACGGAGTAGCCAGAGATCATACCTGTGATGCATGGACAGGAACAATGGTGTGGGGATCACCTGAGGGAGTCAGGGGTGCTGGGTGGAGGGTGGTAAAGGGGGGAAATGGGGGCCACTGTAAAAGCACAATTAATGAAGAATAATTTAAAACACTAAGAAATGGTACAGAATGACCACAGATATATGGATTAGAATCCCTCTCTGGTCACAGAACGTGTGGTTTATCTATTGTCCAATGCTGTGTATGCGGCTGGTTCACATTCCTCTGTATTACAAATAATTCTGCAGTAAACTCCTGTGCACAGAAATCTTTAAGACACACAACTTGTAACCCACCCCACCATTCTTTGAACATTATTTCTGTAAATGATGGCCCACTAAGAAGGATGATGGTGGAGAGCAGCCTATTTGCTGAAGGATTCTAGAAACTGACTTGGAAGGAGCTCCTTCCACCCTCAGACATTCAGCTCCCAGAGACTTGCTGACCTCAACCAACTGCCTGAAGGGACAGTGATGGTGTGAACTTAGTCCCCTCAGGGCGGAACTGCCAACACCCTCCTTTCAATACCTTGGTTGCAGTTTCTTTCCCTTCCTCCCCACTTAAAAAACTCCTGCCCATGTGCAGTGTCCCAGTGGGCCTTGTCG
This sequence comes from Noctilio leporinus, assembly GCA_004026585.1. Classification (NCBI taxonomy): domain Eukaryota; kingdom Metazoa; phylum Chordata; class Mammalia; order Chiroptera; family Noctilionidae; genus Noctilio; species Noctilio leporinus. The sequence continues at coordinate 8,292 of PVIW01013847.1, read as the reverse complement.
GGGGGACCCCATCTTCTCAAGCTGCCCGCCCTTGAGTTGACCTATTTCCTCTGTCCCCACCCTGTCTCTGGATTACTGGCCTCCCAGCGGCCAGAAGCCCACCCAGGGTTCGGGGTCCATGTCTCAAAGAGCCTCAGGGCCCTTGCTCGGCTCTGAGCACAGTCAGTGCCAACCCCAGCCTCTGCCCAGCTCCGGGTCGGCTGTCTCTTTCCCACAGGTTTCCGAGTCAGGCCTCCCCTTGCCCGGGGCGGCCCTGCTCCTGGGCCACAGCTGCAGGCCACCCCACTCACCGCTTCCTGGGTGAGGGACACCCTGCAGCCCACCCGCTGCTCAGCCTCTCTCCCAGGGGCTGGGGCCCGGGTGTGTACCAGCACCCCCACTTACCCTCACCCCTGGCTCTCCCTCCTGGAACCCCCAGAGCAAAGGCCGTGGGTGAGTGTCCCTTGCAGCTGGGTCTCTGGTCTGGAAGAAAGGGTGGGGAACAGGAAGCTTGCTTGCTGGGGAAACAGGGCAAAGTCCCACTCTGAAACCACTTGCTCTCTGATTGGCTCGGGTCCTGGGTCTCTTCAGCTGCTGGGTGGGACCAGCGGGCAAGGTGGGCGGGAACGTGGACCTTGTGGCGCAGCGAAGCGTTGACGCCCACACCCCGGGGTTTGCTGTGGGATCACCTGCTCGCGTTGTGTGCGGGGTGGACGTGCAGGATCAGGGTTGCATTATACTTTCCTCCTCTATGTCTTTAACCCATAATGTGTGGTCAGCAGCACGAAGACAATGTCACAGACGCCACCGCGTGAGGAGAGGAGGCGGCGTCTGAGTTACAGCGTCAGGTGGCCCTTTGCTCCCGTAACCTCCGCCCGCAGGGCCCAGGGAAAGCGGGCACAGGACGGACGCAGGTGCCGCCGCCTTCTCTGGCACCTGTGACTCCCGGGTTCCCATCCACTCCCCCACAGCACAGTTTCCCGCTTTCCACGGGCGCTGTGCCAGGGACGGGTGAGCGTGTCCCCCGTTGCAGAGGGTTTTCTCGGGGCGCTGCTGGGCGCCACCCGCGCTGCCGTCGGACTTGCGGAGCTGTCCTTGCTGCTGGCCTGCGGGTCTGTGTCCTCTGAGGTCGGACTGCAGGGGCTCTGAGGGCGTCTGGTGGGGGTCTCTGGGTCACATGGGGTGTGTTGGTGGCCTGGGGCCTCCAGAGACACTTCATTTCGTGTCAGGACGGTGGGTAAATGTCCGGGGCCCGGGTGGGACCCTGGCTGATGGGACTTAACTGCACTCCAGGGGTTGGATTTCGGGTTCTGTGGTGGAGAGGGCTGCTCTCTTCTGTCTCATCTGTTCCTTGTCTCTTCTTGGAACCAAACCCAGCTGTGGGGGTACCGGGTCTGCAAGGCGCCCCTCCCGCTGCTGCAGCAGGGCCTGAGGGGTCAGGCTGGGCTGCTGGCCTGTGGGTGGAAGTGGCTGTGCTGCGTCTCTCCAGGGCGTCCGCGCTCCTCCCACTCTCCTTCCCCTGGGTCCACACTGTCTGTGCAGCCCCAGCTCAGCCCTCGTCTTGTCACCAAGGGGCAGCCTCGGGGACAGAAGCCACACTTCTTTGCTTCTTGGTGGGCAGCCTGGAGCTGAGGGTGTCCTTAACAGGAAAACGTCACAGCAAGGGAACACTTACTAAAGACACACTAAGTGAAGCACTTCACCAGTATTCATTCCATTTTTTCCATTTAACCGATACAGAGACAAGGGTGCAAAGGTGCATTAACTCTCCGAAGGTGACAGGGCTGGATTCAAACAGGCAAAGCATATAGATAACTGACAGTATACTGGGTGCTGAGCTAAATGTTTCACCTAAACATAACTCACTCACGATTTTGTGAGGAAGCCTCACTTTGGAAGTGTGGAGACTGAGGCAGGGCCAAGTTTACTGACATATAATTCATACAGAATTTACTACTGCTGAGAGGTCTCTGACCTTTGCCGCCTCCCTCTGCCTCTAGTCTGTTCCTTTGCAGCTGATTGTTCAATTGTTCAGATGCAAAGGGTCCTTGGCAGCACTGAGGATGGCTCCAAGGGCAAAGGTCAGTGTAGGTGACTTTGAAGAACATACCCCACTTGGATGCTTCAAGGTCAAATGTCAGAGCCATGGTCCACCGCTTCACTGACGGGCTCTGCAGGATGACTGTGTCCAGAGGATGACTTCACAGTGATGACTGAGAAGAAACAAGCCTCCTACTTCATACCTACAGGTCCTCTGTACAGCAGGCATTTGGGAGGGAGGGAGGCAGGGGAACTTCAGTGCAATTTTTATCACCTGGTAGAATCCATCTCCAGGAAAGGGACACGGGGTGCTGATCACTCATTTCAGTCCCTGCAGGTTCCTGTTAACTGTGGATTTGGGGGAAGGCCTCCCAGTCTCCTTGTCCCTGGGATTGATTATCACTGTGTCCCTTGTGCCCCACAGGAGGATGTCATGTTACATTTGCCAAATATATGTCAATAACCTTCATTCTTCAACAAAGAGTCTTCTACATTTCAGCCCACCACAGTTAATTCATACAGTCTCACAGTTTCTGTCTTCACAACGTTTTTAGAAAATTCTTACTGTCATGGTGTTGTGTTTCTGCTGTAATAAATAACCAAAATTTCTCCACCTGCCACAAAGCAAATGTACTACCTGGCAGTTCTGTAGGCTGACGTCCAGCCTGGCCCTGGCAGGGCTGAAGTCAAGGTGTCTGCAGGCTGGGTTGTTTGTGGAGGATCCAGGGTGGAGTCAGAGTGTTGCTAATCCTGATGGTGCAGAGCTGACCTCCTGCCCTGATGGGAGGAGACCCCTGAGGCCAGTCTTGCTGGCTGTCAGAAGGAGCTGGGAGCACTGCGGGCTGGGACATCTGGAGTCATTCTCCCAGGGACAGAGGCGAGGGAACCAATGAGGTGAAGGGCAAGTCGTGGGGACAGACTTCCTGTGGTGGCGTCGTTGCTGGTGGGGCCATTGCTAGTGAGCTGGTTGCAGGTGCAGCTGAGTCAGAGGGAAGCAGGCGTCCAGGGCAGCAGCTGGGCACCTGCGGGAGGCGCAGGACCCGGGCCTGGGGAGGGTTGTGTCCAGGAAATGTCCCCAGGGCCCGCCTGCAGTGTGCGGGCACAGGGAGGAAGCATCGAGTGGGGTGAGGGTGCTGGACCCCGCAGACCACCTGCCGGCAGCCCAGGAAGCCTTGTTGGTTGCCCTGGTGCTGCGGGCGCTGCGGTGCCACCTCTGAGGGAGCGCGGGCCTCCGCCTGTCACTCAGCGCCCTGGCGTCCCTGCCGCATAGCGGCCATGTGAGGCCCCCGCTCCCCCAGCGCCGGGCGGTGCGCTCACCCCGCCCCCAGCCCATCCTCCGCCTACCGGCCCCTGTCCCCGAGCCGCCCCACGCGCCCCGCAACGGGAAGCAGATTCCTGGGCGTCGGGAAGGGGGCGCTCACTCACTCAACACCTGCCACCGCACCCCGGGGTCCCCCCACACCCAGGCGCACACACGTGTACACGTGCAGCCTCTTCCCAGTAGTTCGTGACGACTCCACCACCTGCAGGGCCTCGCAGGACTGTGACAAAAGTGGCATCACCTCCGAGAAGAGAAGAGGAACGAAAAAGGCCGGATCATCTCCAAAGGCTGTTCACACGCAGTTGCGCCTGTTGAAGGCTCAGCAGCAGCTGCGTATTCTACCTAGCAACCGATGAGCGTGCGCCCCGCGGCGCCATTGGCTGGCTCGGCCGCCTCCGGCCAATCGTGGGCTCCCAACGGTCCCTGGAACCCTGGAGACAATCCTCCCGCGGACGCGGTGCCAGGTCCCCAGCCTCACGCAGGCACCGACGTGGGAAGAGGAAACTTTCTTCTCCGCTGGCCGCATCGTTTGCTGTCAGGTTGTGACTGTGTCATGGGCCGGTAAGAGGGAGGGGGGCACCGGGGGATCCTCCTGTGAGCGTCAGCGGAGGTAAGAAGACACCCAAGTGGAAAGTGGCAGAGGATATCAGGTGACAAGTGCAGACACTGAACTGGCAGCAGAAGAAGCCGAGCAGGCGGCCTCTTGGCTTCTTCCAGGGAACGTGCGCAGGTCAGTGTGCGGGGAGGTGCCTGAGGCGGGACACGAAGCGGGTGCCCAGGACGCAAGGGGGCGGCTCTGCCGGCAGCAGTGCTGGTCACAGGGACGTCAAGTAGATCACGACCATGGTGCCAAGTGTCCCTTCCATTCTCCACGTCTGCGCCCCCGGGCCTGCAGTCCTGGCCTCTCCTGGGTTTCTGGTCCTCGGTACTGTGCAGCTGGCTGCGTCCATGCGCGTGTCCCTACCTGGACTGCGGCTCTTCTTTGCCCTCCCGGCCTTGTCTGCCCTGGTGTCAGGTAGGGGCGGCCACGGGGGGCCATGGATGCGGGGGTCCCACTTCTCTGTGCTTGGTGGTCCCTCTCCCTTCATTCTACACCTGTTCACTCAGACAATACCAGCGCCGCCCAGCGCACAGGCAGATAACCCCCACTGACCAAAATATTGAAACCTGTTACTGATGGAAATGATTTGGGTTTTTAGTCCAAATTTTCCCATTTTCTGTGTATCTTACATGCACCACCCGGTTCAGTTGGGACCAGCCAGTGACTGCAGGGTGGCAGCTCCAGGTCCCGCAGCCCTGCAGGCGCCTGGCTGTCCTGGGGGACAGGGGGACACCTCGTACCCCCAGGGTGTGCAGGGCCCAGGCTCTGCTCTCTGTGTGCTGCTCCCGGGCCCTGGCAGCCTCAGCAGATGTGTCCTAGGCATCTCTGCGCGACCAGGCACAGCAGTGTCCCCACAAGCTTCAGGCCCCAGAGTCACTCCATCTGCCCCTGGGAATGGCCACTTCCTTTCCTGCATCAGATGTGGGGGGACGGGAGCCCCGCTGATCCTGCCCCTTGGTTGAACAGCCCAGGTCACTGTGGTGGGGCCAGCTGGTCCCATCCTGGCCATGGTGGGAGAAACGACCCTGTTATGCTGCCACCTGTCCCCTGAGAAGAGCGCAGAGGACATGGAGGTGCGCTGGGTGCGGTCCCAGTTCTCGCCCGCCGTGCTGCTGGACCAGGGCCGGCGCGAGCGGCCGCAAGAGCAGATGGAGCGCTACCGCGGACGCACAGCCTTTGTGAGCCGCGGCCTCCGCGTGCCAGGAGGGCGGCCCTGCTCCTTCACAACCTCACAGCTCAGGACAGCGGCATGTACCGCTGCTATTTCCAGCGCGGCCGGTCCTAGACGAGGCCATCCTGCGCTTGGTCGTAGCATGCACCCCCTTTCACTTGGTTTGGTGGCGTTTTCACCGTGTGGCTCTCCAGGAGGTGTCTCTCTGAACCTCAGGTGTCCCACAGACCCGCAGGTGTTTGCGGCGCACCCTCTAACCTGGCCGGGGGGCTTCCTTCCGCCCCAGGGCTGAAAGCCTGGGTTGGCCCCTCTGAGCAGTGGGCCCGGGTGTGGACGTGCACAGGGAGCTCAGTGGGCACCGTCAGTGGGGAGAAGGTACAGCCCCCCCAGGTTACACTCACACTACCCCTCAGAGATCTCTAATGGTGTCCTCATGAGGAACACGCTGTAGAGTTTGCCACTTAGAGATGTGTGTCTGTCCCCAGGCCTGGGCTCCAAGCCCCTCATTGAAATGAAGGGCCAGGAGGATGGGGGCGTGTGGCTGGAGTGCACATCCGCAGGGTGGGACCCAGAGCCCCATGCTGTGTGGAGGGACCCTGATGGCCAACTCATGCCTGCCCTGGGGGAGGCTTACACGTAGCAGGCAGATGGCCTCTTCAGGGTCACCATGGCTGTGATCATCAGGGACAGCTCTGTGAGGAATGTGTCCTGCTGTGTCAACAACACCCTGCTGGGCCAGGAGAAGGACTCTGTCATCTTCATTCCAGGTTAGTTGCCTGTCCACTGGGGGCCCAGCCCCTGGAGGCGGGATCTCAGCAGACAGCTGGGAACCTGAGGTGGCAGAGGGGCTGGGCCCTGGGAGCTGAGCTGAGGCCTCTCCCCCTCACAGGGCAGCATCCCAGAGCCTCAAGTCTTGGAAGTGGGAGCCTTATCTCTGAGGGTCATCTGATCATTTTGCCCTGTTGTGCTTCTGACCCCTCTGCTAACTTTATAGGTTAGAAACAATCATAAAACCAGGGAGAGTGGGATTGACAGATGGCTGTCTACATCTTGAGGTGCTGTATCCTGAACCCCTCTCCTCCTACCCTGGGGATTTTCCAAGGGCACCAGGAAAACTTGGTATCTACACACATTGATGTATTCACTCACCAAGCATGGAGCAAAATGACACCTGTTCAAGGCCTTTTCTAGACACCAAAGATAAATCAGTGAACAATATGCATAAAGTCCCTACCTTCATAGGGCTCACATTGTGGAAAAGCAGAGAGTAATCTACGGAACAACTAATTCAGCCTGGAGTAAAATAATTCACTAAGGAATTATATCAAATGGTGGTAAGTGCTGTAGAAAAATTATTCATGGAATGGTGTAGGGAGTGCTAGAGCCAGGGGGAGTTGTAATTTAAATAGAAGGTACCAGAAGGCATCAGTATAGACAAGGCAGCTGGCCAAGTGAGGAAAGAGCAAACCAGGAAGCAGGAAGAGCATGTGCAAAGGGCCTGAGGCAGGAGCATGTGTGGCCATTGCCAGGAATGCCAACAGACGGGTGTGGGTGGATGGGCTGAGTGTGTGCAGAATCAGAGCAGCTCAACCCAGACTAGACATGGCATTGGATCACTTGAGGCAACGCAGGTCCCAGATAGCCTTGGGGTTTTAGTCTCAGTGAGATAGGAGACATGGCAGGCTTTTGAGCAGAGCAGAGCAGAGGCAGCTGTGCTGAGGACACACTGCACGGGGAGTGGCAGAAGCTGGGAGGAGGGTTTGCAGTAGCCTGGCAAGGGTGATGTTGGCTCAGCCTATGGTGACAGTTGTTGGTTCTTGTCCATCCTGGTCCTTCCAGTAGAGACACCAGGTGCTTCTGCTACTTGGTCTCCTCAGCCCTGTCAAGTTACCAAACCAAATCTGTTTAGTACTGAGCTGAGCCCCTTTTCAAGGGAAAACCATTCATGACTTGGGGAGCAGCTGTAGGGCGCCCCAGCAGCAGAGCCTCTCCCTGAGGAGCTTTGGGTGAGAGCCGGGGTTGAAGAGACAGAAGCGAGCACAGCCCCAGAGGCTGTGGGAGTCCTGGTGAGGCAGCAGGTCCTGCCCCCGCGGGCAAGTGGGCCGCTGAGCCTGAGTGGGAAGGCTGGGGTGCGTGTCTGCCTGTTTTTCCTTGAAAATGAGGTGTGTCCCATGCGTGCAGGCAGATGTAGGTGTAGACATGTGACACGGACACTTTAGTGGCCTCTGTGTTGGGGTCCACATATGTGGATTGACTTCATGAACTTCCAGCCTTGGGTTTCTGAGAGACACGTGGTCAGAGCGTGGCCCTGAGCCGCTTCATCACATGTGCCCCCAGGGGCTGTCTCACCCGCGTCTCCCTGTCCCAGTAACTGGGACTCCCCCAGCCCCTCTTCCAGAGCCCTCTGTCCCCAGCACGCCTCCCTGGGTGGTGGCCCTGGCTGTCACCCTGCCAGCTCTGCTCCTCATCATCGGGAGCATCTGTCTCTTCTGGAAACGCCACAGGGGAAAAGAGCCTCTGTCAGCAGGAAAAACTGATGAAAATAAAGAGGAAGAAAGCGCACATAAGGAACTGGGTAAAGATTGTGTGGAAAAAGAGAAAGAATGTCTGAAAAGGGAAAAGAGAGTCAGAGGGTAGGTCATGGTCATTGAGAGGGCACAGCTCGGTCACCTGGAGCCTGGGCAAGGACACAGCAGTCAGCCTTGGAGCCTCTGTGCTGCCCACAACCCCCAACTTGCTTTCACCCTCAAATGTGGCATCTGCTCACCTGGCTGCGGGAGAGCCCTGTGCAGTTGAACAAAGGAAACCTAAGTAGATACTGGTCACAGCCAGGCCCCTGGTCCTCCATGTGACAAATCCCTCCAGCAGAGGGCAGGGACAGTGACAGAGAGGTCCAGGCCTTTGTTTGTGGAGACTCACCTTCTTGATTCTCCCCCTGAGGACACCCCTTTGTGTCTGTTTGCTGTTCAGAGCCACTTGAGGAAGAACTGCGTAAGTGGGGCGCTCCCTGAACTGCCCCGTGCACGGTGTGAGTTGTGTTGGTGACTCTTGTCTGGCAAGCTCGCTCTCTGCCTGTCCCTTGCAGGGTGGAGGAGAGGCCTCTTGCACGCAGGTGAGTGTCCCTGACAGTCCCTCACACCCTGAGCTTGGTCCCCACTGGCCAGCCGAGGGACAGCGGGA
>PVIW01013846.1:0-25658 GCA_004026585.1 Noctilio leporinus | reverse complement strand
ACCTATGCACACCTATGTTCATAGCGGCACTATTTACAATAGCCAGGTGCTGGAAACAGCCTAAGTGCCCATCGGTGGATGATTGGATCAAAAAACTTTGGTACATTTACACAATGGAATTCTATATGGCAGAAAGAAAGAAGGAACTTGTACCCTTTGCAACAACATGGATGGAACTGGAGAGTATTATGCTTAGTGATATAAGCCAGTCAGTGAAGGACAAATATCATATGATCTCACCCATTACGGGACAATAATGAGCAAAACTAACAACAAGGAAAACAGAACCAAGTATATGAATACAAGGAATAGGCCTTCAGTGGTTAGGGGGAATGGGCTTGGGGGGAGGGGGGAGTCAGAGGCAAAGGAGGGGAGCAGCTTAGACAAGAACCCAGTATAAAGGAACCTAGGACATGGACATCTGGTGGGATTGACTTTGGGGGAATGGGTGGGTGGGAAGGGGGACAGAGGGGAGCAAAAAGGGGATGGATGTAATACAACAACAATAAAATTTAAAAAAGGAAAAGAAAAGAAAAACGGGGAACTGTCGGGACCCCCTGAGTTAAGGCATGGCTGGACTCAGGGCTTCGAGGCGGGCTGATGGCCAAAAGGTCAACTGCTTGGCTGAGAAGAGTTCCAATGATTACAAAGTTCCACATTATGTTTAGAGAACAAGCTGACCTTCAGCAAGAGTAAATAGCAGCTGTGTAGTGAAAGACATAACATAAGTAGTATGCTTCAGGTGTAGTGTAATATTTACTTACTGAGAAATGATCAGATGTCTTGTGGGAAGGAGTACTTTCAGCCAAAATAGTTTCACTAGGAGATAGACTTGAATGCTTGAAAGATTGCATAACTCAAAACATGTTTATTTGGAAGAAACCTATAAAAGCTTTGTGTGAACAATAAAGTGGCGCTGTCACCATGAGTGGCAGTCCTCCTGACCCCAGTTTTTTTCTGTCTGTCTTTTCATTATGAATCCTACCCCACCTATCATTCCTCTGGCCCAGCAGGACCGTGGCAAAGAACCATCAAAAAAATTGAGAAGGAGACTGCTGAGATGGGCAAGGGCTCTTTCAAGTAGGCCTGGGCCTTGGATAAACTGAAAGCTTAATGTGAGCATGGTAACACCATTGATATCTCCCTGTGGAAATTTGAGACCAGCGAGTATTATGTGACCATCATCTATGTCCCAGGACATAGGGACTTCATCAAAAACATGATTACAGGCCCATCTCAGGCTGACTGTACTGTCCTGGTTGTTGCTGCTTGTGTTGGTGTATTTGAAGCCGGCATTTCCAAGAATGGGCAGACCTGTGAGCATGCCTTTCTGACTTACACACTGGGTGGGAAGCAGCTGATTGTTGGTGTTAACAAAATGGAATCCACTGAGTCACCCAATGGCCAGAAGAGATATGAGGAAATTGTTAAAGAAGTCATTAAGACATTAAGACATTAAGAATTTGGTATACAAAATTGGCATTTGTGCCAATTTCTGGTTGGAATGGTGACAACATGCTGGAACCAAGTGCTAACATGCTTTGGTTCAAGGGATGGAAAGTCACCCGTATAGATGGCAATGCCAGTGGAACCACACTGCTTGAAGCTCTGGATTGCATCCTGCCACCAACTCATCCAACTGACAAGCCCCTGCATCTGCCCCTCCCAGGATGTCAACAAAATTCATGGCATTGGTACTGTCCCTGTGGGCCAAGTGAAGACTGGTATTCTCAAACCCATCATGGTGGTCACCTTTGCTCCAGTCAACATTACAACTGAAGTAAAGTCTGTTGAAAAGCACCATAAAGCTTTGAGTGAAACTCCTCCTGGGTTTCAACATCAAGAACGTGTCTGTCAAAGATGTTTGTAGTGGTAATGTGGCTGGTGACAGCAAAAATGACCCACCAATTGAAGCAGCTGGCTTCGCAGCTCAGGTGATTATCCTGAACCATCCAGGTCAAATCAGTACTGGATATGCACCTGTTCTGGGTTGTCACACAGCTCATATTGCTTGGAAATTTGCTTAGCTGAAGGAGAAGATTGATCATCATTCTGGGAAAAAGCTGGAAGATGGCCCAAAGTTTTTGAAATTTGGTGATGCTGCTATCATTGATATGGTTCCCAGCAAGCCCATGTGTGTTGAGAGCTTCTCTGACTATCCTCCTCTAGGCCACTTTGCTGTCCATGACATGAGACAGTTGCTGTGGGTGTCATCAAAGCAGTGGACAAGAAGGCAGCTGGAGATGGGATAGTCACCAAGTCTGCCCAAAAAGCTTAGGAGGCTAAATGAATATGATCCACAACACCTGCCACCTCAGTCTTAATTAGTGGTGGAAGAACTGTCTCAGAACTCTTTGTCTCAATTGACCATTTAAATTTAATAGTAAAGGACTGGTTAATGATTACAATGCATCATTAAACCTTCAGAAGGACGGGAGAATTTTGTGGACCATTTGGTGTTTGTGTGTTTGTGTGTGTGTGTGTGTGTGTGTGTGTGAGTTTTTAAGTTATTAGTTTTTAAAATCAGTGCTTTTTAATGGAAACAACTTGGTCAAAACTTGTTACAAAATTTTGAGGCCCATTAAAACAAAGTTTAATGAGAAAATAAAAGAAAGAATGCTCAACATCATTAGCATCAGAGAGATGCAAATTAAAACCACAATGAGATACCACCTCACAGCGTCAGGTTGGCCGTCCTTACCAAATCAACAAACAAGTGCTGATGAGGATGTGGAGAAAAGGGAACCCTAGTACACTGTTGGTTGGAATGCAGACTTTTGTAGCCACTATGGAAAACAGTGCAGAATTTCCTCAAAAAACTTAAAATGGAACTGCCTTTTGACCAGTGATTCCACTGTTAGGATTATACCAGAAGAAACTGGAAACACAAATTCAAAAGAACCTATGTATCCCTATGTTCCTAGCAGCACTATTTACAATAGCCAAGTACTGGAAACAGCCTATGTGCCTATCATTGGATGAATGGATCAAAAAACTTTTGAGCAGTTACACAATGGAATACTACACAGCAGATAAAAAGAAGGAACTCCTACCTTCTGCAACAACATGGATGGAACTGGAGAGTATTGTGCTTAGTGAAATAAGCCAGTCAGTGAAATACAAATGCCATGTGATCTCACCCAATAAAGGAGACTAATAAAACAAACAAGCAAAATAGAATCAGAGACAGGGAAACAAGGAACAGATTTTCAGTGTGCAGAGAGGAGGAGAGAGGGGGGAAAAGAGACAAAGAAAGGGAACAGTTTAGTCAAGGAACTAGCATAGATGACCCATGGACATGGACAACATGTGGGATTGATTGTGGAAGTGGGAATGGGAAGGGTGGGGTAGGGAAGAGCAGTGGGGTAAAAATGGAATAAATGTAATACAACAATTAAATACAAATAAAAATAAATAAAATATATGGTTAAAAACATCTTTATGGGAAGTTCTGTGTCCCATTTTACTACATGCTTTACATATTATTTCATTCACTGATAATGCACTCTGCTGATAACCACATTTAGGCTTTAGTCACAAACACTTTTGTCACACTCTTTGCAAAACAGCTCACTATATGCATTACAAACTGTGTGAGTTCCATTCATTGAAGAAACACTATGCTTAAAGTGTTTCAATGTGTTTGGTGCAAATCTACTTTCAGAGCTTGTTATACACTTTTTATGCACTTCAGAGTGTGTATGGGTTCTATTTTTTAACAGCACTGTGCTGAAACCATCCTTGGTATCTTGTTAGAAACATTTGTGATTAATACTTACATATCCAATAAGCTTCTTGCACATCATTTCCAACATTTTATAGTCAATGGAACTCATACTCATTATGCAATGAAATGTAGTCAAGTCTATGACCTCAGATGTAATCAACAACCAATTTCTAAAATGCTATACTTGAAAAAAGTTCAGCAGAGTGTTGTCTCAGTGAATGTCACTTACACATTGGTACAAGCAGTAAATTGTGTCAATTGTTACAATACCCAGTGTCAAGTGTAATATCCACGGTATTTTATCTACTGCCTAGTGTCTAGTGTATTCTGCCTAGTGGCTAGTTTACAGTCTAATGTCTAATGTACATACAGTGTTTAATGTCTGGTCTCTAGAGTCTCCTGGCTAGTATGTAGTATACAGTCCTCTGTCTAGTACCTATTGTACTGTCTTAAGTGTGCAATATCTAGTACAGTTATTTTCAACTGGTGTGCTGTAAAAATATTTAAAACATGAAATATCTATTTAGTCAGAGGCACTGACCTTTCTTCCCTTACATTGAAAAAAATGAACACAACGAACAGAACAATAGCTGTCCAGTGTTAAGAAATCAAAATTATACTGATTTTTAATTTCAGATTGGCAAAAAATATTATTTTTGGTGTGCTTCAGAATTTTAGTGATCGACTTTTATATGCCAGGTGATGGAAAATGTTAAAAATCACTGGCCTAGTGTACAGTGTGTCGTTTCTAGTGTCTATACTAGGGTATCTAGTGTTAGTGTTTATTGTACAGTGCCTAGTGTATAGTGTACAGTGTCTCATGTCTACTATCTAGTCTATAGGTTCTAGTTTGTAGTGCACTGTGTCTAATGTCCAGTGTGTAGTATAAAATGGCTACTGTAGTGTCTAGTGAACAGGGTCTAGTATCTAGGTAGTGTCTAACGTTTACTCTCTAGTATCTACTGCCCAGTGTCTTCTGCCTAACATCTAGTATCTGCTACAGGTGTCTGGTGTACAGTCTTTTGTTTAGTGTCTAGCATACAGTGTCTAGTGTCTACTTTCTAGTATCTGCTATACATTGTTTAGTGTCTAGTATAAAATGTCTGCTATACAATGTCTCATGTCTAGGTCTAGAGTCCTATCCTGTGGTTGTCACCACTGTGCCCACAGTGGAGGATATTGGGGAAGGTGGAGATTGAGGATATGAAGTGGCATGGATGCCACCTTCTTATGGGCAGGACTCCTGCCCTAACATTAGGCTGCACAACCCACTAGGAGGATGAAGTAGATGCATGCCTTCTAAGAAACAACTTGGGAATCTCACCCTTGATTGCAGAATAGGCAATGCGGGTGGGGGTGGGAACCCAACCCTCCAGGGATCTAAGCTTGGGCATAGTGCAAGTCTCACCATTCAGCTAGGGGTACAGGCCTGCTCCCCTTGCCCCCATCCGGGGGTGGAGCTGCCAAAATCATGTGGGAATAGATTCATTTACAGAAGTTGGGGAGGGAGAGCAGCTCTCATCTTATGCATAGGCTGCCCCAACTGCACCGAGAAGGGGAGCAATGGCTCCTTGCATGTCCTGCAACAGTGCTCCTGCCTTAGTGCTGGGGTTATCAGCACCTAGGGGAGGGCTAGAGAGGGTGCACTGGAATGAGGTAGCCACTCTTTGGATCTGGGCTCCTGCAAAAGTCTGGGTACACCCCCACTGCCACTGGTTGGGGCAGAGGGGGCAGGAATGTGAGGCTCCCTGTTGACACTAAACTCTCACTTTAGAGCAATAGCCTGCTCTACCACTGGGCAGATGGAGTCCACTATCACAGAATCAGGGTTACCACCCTATCTTTGGAATCATCACTAATGCTGCAAGTGGAGTTGAGGGCTCCCATTCCATGAAATAGGGTAAAGGTGATCCTCATAGTCAGAAGCAGGGTGGGGCACACATGTCTGAAAAACAGGGCTCCTGCAGCAGCTGGGAGCATCTGATCTACTCAGAACCAGCTGGGAGCATCTAGTCTATCTCAAGACAAGGGCTGGGTTAGACCAAAGCCTACACTGATCTGGGGCCCCTACATCACTCAGGTGCTGCACCCTCATTCCAGAGAGGTTCAGGGACCCCACTTATTGTGGGCAAGACTTTGCTATAATGTGATGGCCACCCACTCTGTTGCTGGTGGGGACAACCCCCCAGTTAGTACCATACTCCAGCCATTGCAAGGAGTTCACCTAGTTCACTGAGGTAGGTAAGAAGAGGCCCCATTTCTGGGAAGTGAGGGTCTGACCATAGTGACGGGAAATGCCCCAATGACCCAAAGTGGTGGCTGTGGTCCCCTTTTATATGGAACAGGGTTCCTGCAGAAGCACCTGCCTTCCTCTCAGACACAAGGAAGGCAGGTGCTCATTCTTCAGGGAAACTGTGCCCTGCAATAGTGTAACCAAAAACATAGGTTCAGCTACTTGCCACAATGAAAGCCAAACTCATGAAACAGGTGTTGGTGCAAAAGAAAAGAGATTTGCTTAGGTGCTGCCCCCTGGGAGAATGGTGGGTTCCATCTCAAAGACCAGCTCCCCTTCCAGCTCAAGCCTATAGTTTTTATAGAGATAAAAAGGCACAGGGTTTTTTTCTATCCAATTGTCTTTCTAGCTTTTGGTGCACTTGGGCCCTGTCCACGCATCTTTCTAGCTTTTGGTGTACTCAGTGTAGGAACCTCCCCCTGCACCATCCTAACCAATGAGGGGACTCCCTGATACTCCCTGACTGCAGTATCAGTGTCAGATGTAGAGAGGGATACAGAACCCACAATCAGAAAGCCTGGAGATGCCATAACTATCACCCAACTGTCACTGGACACAGTGTCCATACACCAAGGGGGAGCCTGTTGGATTCTGTAGAGCAACCCTGAATCCCCCGGCCCATGACCTCTGGTCAGCCCATATGGCTCACCCTGGGTTGTGCTCACCCTGCCACCACTGCCTGTACTCCAACTGACTGTCTACTGTAACAATAGCTTTGGAAATGCAACCACCCATGTGGATGGCTGCAGGGAAGCCTTTGGGGGGCATCCACTCCACTGTGAGCGTCAAACTGGCACCACCCTGTCCAGAAGCAGAGTGTGTAAGTTGGAGATACCCCCAGTCCTAAAACCAGGACTGTTGCACTGGGGCTCACCATCTCCCTCTTAAACGGGGATGGGTGCGCCAGACCAGGATTCATGCTAGGATCTTCTTTTATCATGGGGAAACACCCTCTGCCACAGGGTAAAATGGGGAAAGCACCCTTGTTCAGGGTGCAGGGTTTCTGTCTTCACAGAAGGGCTACCTCCTCCACTTTTGTGGGGTGAAGTGGGGAAGGGTGTTAAGGAGGACCTAATCTTTACCAAGAGGAGAAGCTCCCACTTTCCTGGGAGAGGGATCCACCTTGGCACAGAGGACCCCACCTCCACTGTAAGATGAGATGGCAGGGGTGGAACAGGACCCATGCACCCAAGGCCCAGGGCCCCCAAAAGAGCAGAGCCAAACCCTCAGTCCATAAAAACTGTGGGTTTACCCACTTCTGGTGAGAGACATCACACATTTGCATGGGGACACCCCTTTATTGTGGATAATATTTTGGGTAGGGGTGGTCCCTCATCTGTGGTCATGGCTCCTGCCTTAGCACAGGGAAGCTCCCTACACTGCAATGGGAAGATAAGGGCTTTTCTGTGGTGCAGGGCTGATGCCTTAGTGGAAGGGATCACCCCATCTTGCACAAGTAAAGGCAGGAACCCCACCATTCAAGGGTGACAATCTTCCACCTTCATTCAGGGAACAACCCCTTCACAGGATGAGGGTAGCTAGGGGAAGTGAGAGAACCCAGGGGTCAATGCTACCTCTGGAACGAGGGGCAGGCCAGGGCAGCCTACTATTGTTACCGTAGATAGAGCACAGGGAATCTCCTTACTTGGCAAAAATGGTGGCAGAGGGAAGGTTTTTACACCGAGCTGCTGAAAGCTAGAGATATGAATGGATAGAGCTTGCACACACCAAAAGCTATAAAGATAAGTGGATAGGGAAAAAATGTCCTTTCCCTATCCCTATAAGAACCTTGAATTTGGGCAGAGAGAATGAAATGGTCTTTGAGGTGGGAGTCCACCATTCTCCTAGGTTGTGGGGTACCTGAATAAAGCCTCTTTTCTTTTGCATCAGGACCTGACTTGCAAGTTTGGCTTTTGTGGTGGCAGGAAGCCAAACCTCCATTTGTTTGGTTACAGTTTTTGGTTACTGTGCCAGGACAGCATGAACCTTGATAAATTTTGTAGGGCTTGGGCTGGGGTCTCAGCTGCCTATGGCAGGCCAACCTTGAGGAGCAGGACTGTGGGGACTTCCCAGCAGCTACTGAGAGCATTTCTTGGGGAACATTGCTATTCTCAAGGCATCAGCCACCTGAAACACCTGGTTAGAGAGCAGACAAACTGACTCCAAGACTAAGTTGAACCAACATGCACATGAGTCTTTAACCCTGCCACTTGGGCTTTGTGTTACTTGGGTGTAGTTAGGACCATTCATAGTACTGGTTGGTAGACTATTCCTGCCATTTGGGTTTTGTGCCACTTTGGCTTTGTGCCACTTGGGTTCAGGTAGGACCATTTGTGGTACCAATTGCAAGGCTATCCCTGCTGCCTAGGATTTGTGCCATTTGGGTCTGGCTAGGGCCACTTGTGGTATCAATTGATAGGAGATAATATGCTAAGACTTGCTTGTGAGCATTAGTTTGCAATAATAAAATTTTAAATTCAAGTTTTGTTTATATGTTCCCACTTTGTGATCTTTTCTTGGTTATGGTTTTGGGTTTGTACTTTATACCATCAGGGGTTGTTCCATTTCAACTACTAAAGGGAGCCCCCTGGGCTGAATTTTTGCAATTTGTCTATATACAACTAGCTATCATTCACTGGCTAAGAAGGAATTGGTTTTTTATTGTAACACTGCTTGGCCTATGTATACTTTAGGCTACACTGGGGAAATAGCCCCTAAATGGTTCTCTAAGTTACTACACCATAATATAATTGGAATTGTTTTGCCAGTGGTGAGAAAAATGGAACAAAATATTATATGTTCAGGCATTTACATCTTTATACAATAAGGATATGGCACAGAAAGGGAACAACTTAATGACACAGAGAAAGGAAGTTGCTTCAAAACCCATCCCTGGTAGAAAGACACAAGAAGAAAAGAAAATTGAGAAAATGATTCTCTTTAATTCCCTGAATCCAGAGGATGCAGGACTAGCAGCAGGAAGATTCCCCCTGTTGCTAGATACCCCTGAAATAAAGCCCAGATGGGTAATAGCCCCACCCCTGTATGATGAAGAAATGGTCTCCCTTTTAAAGACTTGACAGAACAACCAAATTGGCTGGGAAGCATCCCTATCCAAAGCAGTACAATTTCCTTTGAGGCAATACCCTAATGATGGAATGAACCAGGAAGGCTAGTCTGCTGGCCACTGTTGGGCCTATATTTTGCTTTCCATTTCAGATTTACTGAATTGGAAGAACTCCACCTCCTCAGAAAATGGCAGATCTTATCACTTCCACTTTTTTCACTCACCATTGAAACTGGGCAGATATTCAGGCTCTTCTTAATATACTGCTAATGGCTGGTGAAAGGCTGCTACTTATATATAAAGCTAATGTACAGGTTCATAGCCTCCATCAAGATAATCCCAATGGGATACCCAACCCAGCCCGGGAAATTTCCTTGATGAAGCCAAACTGGGACTAGAATAGCAGGAACCTAGCCTCCCTAGAACATTACAAAAGGTGTTTATTAGAAAGGCTTAGGAAATGGGTGCCTAAACAAAAAAGCCTTACTATGACATGTGCCATTTAACAGAAACCAAACAAAGATATTTAAAATTATTAGAAAGGACCTATCAGGCCTATCAAAAGCACACTGATGCTGACACCCAGGCACAGAAACTGTCTCAATGATTAACATGACTTTTAGTGCCCTGGATATCAAAAAGAAGCTCCAAAATTTAGATGGGGAATTGGGAATAAATTCCTCCCAGCTGGTGGACATAGTCTTTAAAGTTTACCATGTCAAGGAAACAAAGAAATTAAATCAGGCTGCTGTTATAGTAGAAACTCTGTGGGGGAAACCAGGAGGAGAGGTGGGACCTGAAAGGAAAGAGGAAAGACCCACCAATCAACTGTGCCTATTGCAAGGAGAAAGACCATTGGAGAAATAACTGCCTGAAACTCAAAAGGAAAAATATAAAGAATAGAACTCCTTGTTTGAAAAATGTTAGAAGGGAAGATATTGGCTGACAGCAGGATGCATGGGATAATATTAAGCAACTTTGTTAGACAACACAAATGTTTCCTTGCAAACCATCACTATCTCAAACCCAGCCACCCACCTAACACGCTCAGAGGGAGGCTGAGTATCTCCAGCATAATTGCTTGGAAATTATTGACAAAGTTTACTTCAGTGGACTGGACTAATTGGACCAGCCACTGATAGACCATGACTGGAAATTATATACAGATGGGAGCAACTTCATGAAGAATGATCAATGACGAGCTGAGTATGCATAGTCAACATAGACAAGGTAATAGAATCCCAAGTCCTTGCCATAGGAACCTTGGCACAAAAAGTTGAACTGATGGCTCTCACCAGAGCCTTAGAATTATCCCAGGGAAAGAATGTTAACATCTACACCGAATCTAAATATACCTTCATGGTAGTCCATGCCCATTAGCAATATAAAAAAATTAGAACAGGAAGGACCCTGAAGTGGGCTTAAATTAAGCCCTTTTGAAATATTTTATGGGAGACTTTTCCAAGTTTCTCTTTTAGGAACATCCCCTTTAGATTTACAATGTGAATCAAAAAGCAAACAATACGTACATCATCTAAGGCAAACACTAACAACTTTGTTCAAATTTGTATTGCAAGTCTACCTACCCATCTGACAACCCCTTACACCCATTCCAGCCAGGAAACTGAGTCTTACTAAAGACCTGGAAGACTCAAGGCTCTGAACTGTAGCTAGCCAAGCAATGGACTGCTTGATATGACATCCTGCTGACAATACACTCTTCCCTAAAGCTCACAGGAGTCAACTCTTGGGTCCACAACTCACAGATAAAGTGAGTACCAACCAAGGAGGACCCAGATCTTGCTGCTGCTGTTGAAACTGCAATAGAAAGCTAGACCTGCACTACTGAAGGAGATTTAAAGTTCCTTTTTCAGAAAGGGAGAGTGCCTCCCAAAGCTAAATGGCATTGCTACTTTTTATTATATTCTGTATCTCTCAGACAGTTGGCTTCCCTGGCAAATTTATTTTGTTGTTGGGTTAGATCATGGGGACCCTTTAGTCTCTTCACTTTCTGATTTCACTACAACTCTCCCTGCACTACTAGACATGCCCCCCACAAAACACTTGTTTGCACAATATGTCTGACTTTGTAAGTCTATCTATGATACCATTTCTTGAAACATGAAGATGTCTACCAGCTTTGCTTTTTCAGCAGTGCCACCCTCTATACACCATGTATGCCACCTTATGAAGCCAGCAATCCTCCCTCAGGTAAAGGGCTCCCTCCATTCCTGAACTCTCTCTTCTTATTAGATAGTAACAATCTCTGAACCCAGGGATAGGTAAGACAACAATAAACAACTACAAAATATAAGACCTTCATTCATTTACCCTTGTAAGATTACAAGGAGCCAGAGTTTTGAAGGGGAAGGTTGTTATTGTAGAGAGAGCACAGGAGTGTCTCCAACACTGGCCAAGATCATGGAAAGGAGTGAGTGGTACTTATACTGAACTGCCAAAAGCTAGAGATATGAATGAGTAGGGTCTGAACATGCCAAAACCTGAAAAGATAGTTGGACAGGATTGAGGGGAAGCCCTTCCCTCCCTATACCTATATGAACCTCAGGCTTGAGCAGAATGATTGAGATGGTCTTTGAAATGGGAGTCTATCATTCACCCAGGTCATGCAACACCTGAATAAAACCTCTTTTCTTTTACACCAGCACCTGCCTCGTGAGCTTGACTTTTGTGGTGGCAGGCAGCCAAACCTCCATCTTGCTTAGTTACACATTATGTGGTGGCTACCCGCTGTACTGTCAAAGGAGGTGTGATGGGTGGGAAAAAGGCCCCTTCCTTGGGTAGAAATCCCACTAAAGCATGGGGGCCACCTCTTCTGGCTTGAGGGTAAAACATGGTCACCAATGTCTGAAGAGTGAAGGGATGGTGCTTCAGCTGTTGCATGGGAACTGACCCCTCCACAGAATGAAAGGGTGGTGGGAGGAGCCCCACTGTCAGAAGGACCTCTTTATCACCTGCCCCCTCTGCCACATCATAATGTGGAGTCTCCACTTCCTGGAAACCAGGCTTCTTCAGTTGCAAGGTTGTGCACCCTCCCTGCAGCAAGGGGGTAGGGGTCCCCTCCTAAGGTGGGGGTGGGGGTGGTGGGGCATAGTCTGGGTTCCAAAGTCCAGGGTTCTGGGCTCCTATCTTAGTGTGGGGGCTTTTCCCTCTGCCTAGAGCAGTGTCTGGTGCTCCCTCTCTGCAGTGCAGAGTTCCCAATGTAAATCAGGGGCTTCTGACTTTAGTGGGGGGTGCTTTTTTTCTGGGCAGCAGGTATCCCAAAGAAGATCAGGGCATCTTTTCCCTTGCATTGGTGGGGAATGAGGCCACCTTCCAGGACATAGCCTTCCCAAAGTTTTTGCCAACCAGGTCTCCAGCCTCAGTGGAGGGATGGTAACTGTGGGCAGGGGCAACCCTCCTGAAGATTGGGCTAACTCTGTTGTATTGGGGGCTCTCTCTAAAAGGGTGGGAGAAGTGGCCCCTCTCAGGGTTCAGGGTTCCCAAAATAGATTGGGATCAACCTCCCCTTCCTAGAGACAGTGGCTCCTTCCATAGTGAAGGGGGCTTCTTTCCTAGGAGGGTGCAGGGGTTCTCAGCCTGGAATGTGTAGTTCCCAAAGTAGATCAGCATGCACCCTTCTCTGGGAGGGGCTGTGGGAGCACCACCCCTCAGGTGTGCCGGGCTCCCTTCTTAGCCTGGAATGGGGGAAAACTTTGTAGCCTGGCGGGTGTGCTCTCTAGTGAAGAGGGGGCAAGGGACTTCCTTCCATAAGGAGGGGCTCCCTCCACAGCAAGGGTCTCCTTCCCTAGAGTGTCTTACTTTCTAAAAAGGGGCTCCCTCCAAAGAGAATAAGAGGGAACCTCTCTCTAAAGCCCCATTCTCACTAGAAAAGTTCTCTCCTTAGAGAATCTCTCTCTAGGGAGGGAAAAAGAGCCACACTCCCTAAAGAGGGACTTCCTTCATGGAGAGAGGAAGGGATTTCCCTTTCAAAGATAAGCTCTTTCCCTAAAGTTGGTGCCCTACATAGAAAGGAACTTTATCCTTAGAGAGGCAGGGTGAGCCTCTACCCTAGATTGGGGCCTCCTCCCTAGAAAGATGCTCCCTTCTGAAAGAGAAGCTCTCTGCCAAGAGATGAGCTCCCTACTCAGGGAGAGGGAGGCCTCCTCCACAAAGAAGTGTTTCTTTCCTAGGTAGGAGAAGGGAGCTCCATCTTCAGTGAGTAAGCTCCCTCCCTAGACAAGAGCTAGCTTCTTAGAGAAGGGCTCCCTTCCTAAAGAGGGGGTGAGATTTTCTGTCCTAAGGAAAGAGCACTCTCCCTAGACAGGGGCTCCATGCTTCTCCCTAATCCCTACACAGAGAGGTGGAGAGAGGACTTCTTTCTCCAGCAAGAGGTAGACAAGGTAGACAACCCCTCCTGAGCATGGGATTCCTTCCTTAGTCCAGGGGCTCCCACTTGCAGTGTGGAATTCCTTTCATAGCAATTGGGAGGGAACCCCTTTCCCAGTGAGGGGTTGAGGGGACCTCTGGAGCACAGGGACCTCTCTATAGCAAGGGTATCTTTCAATAACTAGTAGCGGGGCTCTCTCTCCAGTGAGGCGGCAGGGGCTACCCATCCCTCTAGAGGGGCTCCCTCTTTAGAGAGGGGAAGGAAGCTCCCTCTCCAGACATGGGCTCCCTCCCGCCTCCTTACTTAGGGGGAAAGAGTCCCCTTCCTAGAGACAGTGGCTTCCTCCTAGGAGCCACATAGTGAAGGGGGCTCCTTTCCTAGGATGGTATGGCAGATACGGAGTTCCACCCAGAGTGTGAGGGCTTCATCCCTGGAAAGGGTTGCCTCCCTAGAGTGCAGAGTGGCCTCCTAGTGATGAGGAACAAGCCCCCCCTAGGAAGGAACTCTCCCTAGAAAGAAGAAGGGAGCCCCCTCCACAGAGTAGGCTCTCTGCCCAGTTTGGGCTCCCTTCCTACAGAGATAGAGGGAGCACCTCCATACCGACTGGGTTCCCTACCTAGAGAAGGGCTTCCCCTAGAGAGGGTAAAGGATCCCTTTCTCTACATAATAGGTTCCCTCCCACCCTAGAGAGGGAAGCCCTTTTCCCAACAAAGGGGAAAGGAACCCCTCAGAAAAAGGGCTTTCTTCACAGACAGGGGCTCCCTCTCTAGAGATGTTTGAGGGAGCCTCTTCCACAGTTATAGGGCTCACTCCTTAGAGAAAAGCAACCTCCTTAGAGAGGGGCCACTCCTAGAGGAGAGTAAGCCCCCAACCTAGAAAGCAGCTGCCTCCTTAGGAAAGGGCTCCCTCCCTGGTGAGGGGAAAATGGTCTCCCTCCAGAAAGACATACTCCTCAGCGAGGGTTCACCCTCAAGGAGGGCAAACAGGCCTTCCTCCTTGGTAAGGGGCTCCATCTCAGCAAGGGAAAGGGGATTTCTTTCTCTCAAAAGGTGCTCCAGCCTGAGTGAGGTTGGCTTTACCTCCAGATAGGGCCATGGGGCCTCCTTCACTGTCAGAGGGGCATCTTCCCTAAAGAAGGTGAGGCAGCCTGCTCCAGAGAGGGGGTTCCCTCACTACAGTTGGGCCCTATATCTATTGGGGGGCTTCCTCCAGAGAGACAGGGATTCCCTTTCTATAGAGGAGCTCACTTCCTCAAAAGGCTTCCTAGAGAGAGCTCCCTCTCTCTCTAGGGGTGGTTGGAACCCTGTACCTAGAGGATATACCCTTCAGGAGCGGGGCTCACTCCATAGCGAGGGAACCTCTCCTAGAGAGGGAATCTCTCCTAGAGAGGGGCTGCTGCCTGAGAGAAAGGGCCTCCCTCAGGAAAGGTTCCCACCTGAACAAGGGAGGCCCCCTCCTTCAGAGGGATTTACCATGCAAGGCTAAACAGCCCCTTCCTACAGAAATCTCTCCTTAGAGAGGTGGCAGTGAGCTCCCATCATAGAGACGGTTCTCTCCATAGAGTGGGGCTCACTCCCTAGAGGGTGAGGCAGCACCCTCCACAGAAACAGAGCTCCTCTAGAGAGGAGGGGCTCCTTTTTTTAGAGGAGGAATTGAAGCCCCTCATAGAGAGGAGGATGGAACCCTAGATCGGGAAGAGGGGAGTCTTTTTTTAAAGATTAAATTTTTATTTTTTGAGAGAGGGATAGGGAAGAAGATAGAAGGAAATATAGATGTCTCTGCCTCCTGACTGGGGACCGAACCCACAACAACCCATAACCCATAACCCATAACCCACAACCTAGGCATGTGTCCTGACTGGAGTTGAACCCATGACCTTTCACTTTGCAGACTAAAGTGCAATCCACTGAGCTACATCAGTCCGGGTGTGAAGGAAGGAGTCTTCTCCCTAGAGAGTGGTCTCCCCCACCCCCTTTTTTTTTTTTTTTAATTATCTGCTTTTTAAAAGATTTTATTTATTTCCAGAGAGAGAAGGGAAAGAGGCAGAGAGGAAGAGCAACATCAAGGTATGGTTACCTTTCACCTGCCTCCAGCCACAGACCTGGCTGGAGAACTGGCTTGCAACCTGGTTATGTGCTCTGGCTGGAAATCGAAGCAGCCACCTTTGGGTTCTTAGGCCCGCCCCTTATGCACCGGTGCCACCAGCCAGGGCTGGTCTCCCTTTTAAAGGCGAGGGCGGCGTGGGGAGCCCCTATCTAGCAAGAGAGCTCCTCACTCTGAACCGCCCTCTCTACGGAGGAAGATCCAGTCTACAAATGGAGGTCCCACTTCCCCTCCCTTGGGAGGATACCTCATTGCTAGTGAGGGAGTCTTCTGGGTAGGAAAGGAAGCCCTCTCCCCTTAGCGTAGAGGGAGCCCCAAACTAAGGGGAGAGGTTGTTCCATTTCAGGGCGGGAAGCTCTCCTTTAGGGAGGGAGTCCCACTGGATTTATCCCCTCTCTGGCGGGGTAGGCTCCTTTCCTCCTCTCAAAGAAAGTTGCCCTTCTCTGGTTATGGGCAACTTCTATGGGCAGAGAGTTCTTGTCTAAGGAGGGAGCGCCTGTCTAAGGAAAGCCTGGAGCTTCTTTGTAGGTATGGAGACACTACGGGGAAAGGGCCTACCTCTCACCATTTTGCCGCCGGGAACGGTGCTCTAGGGAGCAGGCATGCGCCCCTCACAATCATGGCGCTTGCGGAAGTCGCCTCCTGAGATTTGCGGGATTTGCACCTGCCCCCCATAATCATGGAGGAAAGGGCGGGGCGGAGTCTAAAAGGGAGAAAAGGCCCGCCGCCTGGGAAGCGATCATGTGACTAGAAAGATGGCGGCCTTCCCATGGTAAGGAGTGTTCAGTGTGTTGGGTTCCGGGGAGGCGTTGTCTTAAACTCTTTCTCTGTCTCTTGTATGTGTGTGCAAGTGTGGGTTTTTCTGTATGTTTTAATTACTCCTCTGTTGGGTGCTGGTGGAGTCTCCCACCCAAGTCTCCGGTTGTACTGACCCAGAGGAGCTTCGTGAAGCCGGACCGGTTCTTGGTTCTCTCCTAACCGCTCGAGAAAGCAGTAGTTTACGGCTTCCGCTCCCCCAGTGGAGTTGGTGTGGCTTTTAGGGGCGTTTGATGCAGAGAACGATGGACTCAGCTCTGAATCTGTAGACTGGGTTTCCTCATCAGAAAAAAGGCCGCCGCTTGTTCTATTTTGTGAGGGACCCTGCCCTGGGTACTGGGGATGCAAAGCCCACAGGTTGCTCTTTGCTTTCAGGGAACTAACAGTTTCACGTGGACGATTCACACAATAGAAGAGTGTCCAAAGAAAATGTTTGAATGAGGTCAGCCCCACCTGGCTGCTCAGGGAACGCTTCAGCGAGCTAGTCTAAAACTGGTACTTGCAGGTTGTATAGGAACTTAACCAAGCAGGAGGGAATGGTTCCAGTGAAGCCTACCAGGCCTAGCGGGGCTTTTGTGTGTAGAGTGATTGGCGCCTTAGGCCCCAGCGAGTGCTGGAGAACGCACGGGAGTTGTGATGGTGATGGTGGAATTAGTTGGGGATTGAGCTCTCCCTTTTGTGTTGATTTTTCTTTCCAAATGATGTGAAATGGTTTACATTGAATGAGTCAGTGAGCAAATCAAAGAATATACAACCCTAGACTTTAGAGATAATCAATACAGGCAGACTTTGGATATTTCCCTGGTTGGGTTCCAGACCACTGCAGTAAAATAATTAATTGGTCACCAAAATTTGCTAGTGGAGGGCCTTGCCTTCCGTTTGTGATAAAAACCACAGTTTGTGAAGCACAATAAAGCCAAGCGCAATAAAATGAGGCCTGGCTACCTCTGTGTCTTCCTTGCAAAGCTTCGACACACGAAAGCAGGATTGGATGCCACTGAGCTCTTCTAGCTCTGAGTTTTCTTTGATCTGGTCCTGTGAATTAGCTTTTAGGGAATCATCTGGGCTTAAGTGCTATTTTCATCTGTGCCTCCCAGTGTGTTTTTACTTTTGCTGTTTTCACTGTAAATTACAGAGAGGTGCCATTAACCTTTTGGCATCAGTGGTCTCCAAAGTTCTAGACATTTTTCTTTGTGTTAGTACATAGTTATTATCGTTTCCCTACCTGAACTTGTTTCTTTAAGTGAAAGGAACTGAGTTTTAATCATCACTGGATCCCCAGTGCCTGACATGGAGTTCAGTAATGCTTATGGAATGAATGAAGAAACTGAGGGCCACAGAGTAGAACTGTGTTTCTGCCATTGTATATTGCTATCAAGCCTTTATTTTGTGCCAGGTACTATTCTGCGTGCTTAACTTCTAGCATGCCCTTCCAACTCATATAACAACTCATATCAGCTTTTCAGATGAGGAAATGAAAGCAGAAGAATGAGGAAGTTCACTTAGTCATAGAGCCTGCAAGGAGTGCTGAGGTTTTCAGCCCAGAGCTTGGGACCTTACCCATTATTGTCAACTGGACCTCCACTCCTGGACTGAGGTCCCTGGGTTGTGGGCTCCCCAAGGCCTGCTACGTTGTCATGGGGTCTCCCCAGAACTCCCTTTGCACAAACTTTGATATATTTTGGCTTAGCCTAATGTGTGAAATGCCCAGTACACCATGCATCCCATTTCCTATTTACTCCTGTGTAATAGCACCTCAAAAAATGCCATACTTTGGAATCAGAATTTCTACATTATTTTACAAAATTTTACTGTTTGTGGGGGAGATTAGGATTGTGGCCAGATTGTCATTAGTATTTTAAAAGGTCACTCAAGAATTAAAATAGCTGACAAAAAAGCATTTAGTGGGTTTTAGCATTTCTAATATAAAGGGATAAATTTGGCAATTGGTAGTGGAATTTCTATATGTATCCATATTCTCAGATATAAATAATTAAAAATAGGGAGTTGTCAACCTTTAATGCATATAAATTATGAGGATTTCGTTAAAATGCAGTTCCTGATTCTGTAGGTCTGGGGTATTTCAAGTTGATACCCTTGTTAGAGATCTAGGAATCACACATGGAGTAGCCTGGATCTAGATCTAGACAGGAGTATAGGTGTTGTAGGCCTTTTTTCTGTGGCAGCTGCCAGGGAACCAGGATTATGGGGGGGGGGGGGGGGGGGGTTCTGTTGACCAACTGTATTAGCAGGAAACAAGAAAAGCATTTTTGTGAAAATGCCCCCTTAGAAGTTGCTGTTAGCTTTACCAAAGATTCAGGCATTGAAGAAAATACTGTGATAATATTTCAAACTACAGGAAATACCAAGGATCAAAAAGTAAATTTGAGGGAATAATTGAAGATGGAATAGAATAAAATCAAAGTATTATGGTTTGACATGACTTAAGGAGGGATAAACATTTCCTTTTTAAAAAAGGTTTTTTCAGAAGTTATTTATTTTCCAAAGGATTTCCTCTTCTCAAACTTAAAAGAAACCTTCTCCCCAAAACAAACAAACAAAAAAACTACCAATGCTCAGTCCTTTGAAAGAAAAAGGTAAACACCCTGGCCAGGTGGCTCAAATGGTTGCAGCAGCATCCTAGACACGAAGAAGGTTGCAGGTTTAATTACCTGCGCTGGGCACATACCTAGGTTGTGGGTTCCATCCCCAGTAGGGTGTGTATAGGAAACAACTGATTGATGTTTCTCTTTCTCTCTGCTCTCTCTCTGTCCCCCCAGCCCCACCCCCGCTTTCTCCTTCCCTACTTCCCTCCCTCTTTCCCTCCACCATCCCCCCACCTTCCTTTCTAAAAGAAGAGAAATTGAACATATCCTTGGGTGAGGATTTTTTTTTTAAAGGTAGACAATTGCTTAATTTTTCAGGTTCTCAAGGTAACTCATAGGTGATTTTTGACTTCCTCCTTTCCAATTTGGATGCCTTTGATTCCTTTTTCTTCTTTCATAGCTATGGCTAGAACTTCCAAAAACAATACTGAACAGAAGTGGAGAAAGTGGATAGCCTTGTCTTGTTCCTGATCTTAGGGGGAAAGCTTTTAGTTTTTGCCTGTTGAGTATGATGTTGGCTTCAGGTTTCTCATACATGGCCTTTACGATTTTGAGGAATGCTCCCTCTATTCCCATTTTGCTGAGTGTTTTTTTTATCATAAATGGTTGCTGTACTTTACCAAATGTTTTTTCAGCATATATTGATATGATCATATGGTTTTTGTCTTTCATTTTGTTGATGTGTATTACATTTATTGGTTTGTGCATGTTGTACTGTACCATCCTTGCATTTGTGGGATGCAACACACTTGATTGCCACAGTCCTGCCAGGCCAGAGGAATGATAGACGGGGTAGGATTCGTAATGAAAAGACAGACACAAAAAAGTTGGGGTCAGGAGGACTGCCGCTCATGGTGACAGTGCCACTTTATTGTTCACACAAAACTTATATAGGTTTTTCAAGCATTCAAACCTATCTCCTAGTGAAACTATTTTGGCTGAAAGTACTTTTTCCCACAAGACATTTGCTTATTTCTTAGTAACTAATTATTATCACTTTCGAAGCATACTACTTATGCCTTTCACTACACAGCTGCTATTTACTCTTGATGAAGGTCAGCTTGTCCTCTAAACATGATGTGGAATTTTGTGATCATTGGAACTCTTCTCAGCCAAGGTGTTGACCTTTTGGCCATCAGCCCACCTCGAAGCCCTGAGCCCGGCCATGCCTTGACTCAGGGTCCCGACACTTGATCATTGTGTATAATCTTTTGAATGTATTGCTGGATCCAGTTGGCCAATATTTTGTTGAGAATCTTAGCATCTATGTTCATCAGAGATACTAGCCTATAGTTTTCTTTTAGTTTTGTCTTGACCTGGTTTTGGGATTAGAATAACATTGGCCTCAGAGAAGGAGTTTGGGAGTCTTCCCTCTTGTTGGATTTTTTGGAATAGGTTGAGAAGGATAGGAATTAGTTCTTTAAATGTTTGGTAGAATTTACCTGTGTAGCCAGCTGGTCTGAGGCTCTTGTGCTTTGGGAGATTTTTGATTACTTCCTCAATTTCACTAGTTATTACTGGTCTTTATTCAGGATTTCTTCTGGATTCAGTTTTTGTGGATTTTATGTTTCCAGAAACATGCTCATTTCACCTGGGTTGTCAAATTTCTTGTCATTTAGTTTTTTATAGTAGTTTCTTACTACTTATATTTCTGAAGTATCAATTGTGATTGCTTCTCTGTTGCTTCTGATTTTGCTTATTTGCGTCCTCTTTCTCTTTTTCTTGATGAGTCTGGTTAAAGGCTTGTCATTTTTTGTTTGTTTTTTCCAAGAACCAGCTTCTGGACTTACTGATTCTTTGAATTGTAGTTTTAGTGTCTAAGTTATTCAGTTCTGCTCTGATCTTGATGATTTCCTTCCTTCTACTTGCTCTGGGCTTTGTTTGTTGTTGCTCCTCTAGTTCTTGCAGCTTTATGGATAGGTTGTTTGGATAAGCTTCTTCTATCCTTTTTAGATAGGCCTGTATTGTTATGAGTTTCCCTCTGAGAACTGCTTTTGCTGTGCCCCATAGGTTTTGGGCTATTGTGTATTCATTGTCATTTGTTTCCAGAAATTTTTTGATTTCATCTTTGAGCTCATTGTCTACCCATTCCTTAACTTAAAAAGCATGTTATTCAGTCTCCATGAGTTAGATTGTTTTTGGTTTTTCCATTGAGGTTGGTTTCTAGTTACAAGCTATTATGATCTGAGAAGATGCTTGGTATGATTACAGTTTTCCTATATTTGTGGAGGCTTGTCTTGTGACCCACCATGTCGTCTGTCTTTGAGAATGTTCCATGTGCATTTGAAAAGAATGTATATTTTGCTTCTTTGGGGTGAAATGTTCTGTATATGTCAGTTAGGTCCATTTCCACTAGAATGTTGCTCAAAGCCACAATATCCTTGGTGCTTTTTTGCTTGGAAGATCTGTCCATTGTTGTAATGGGGTATTAAAATCCCCTACTATTAGTGTGTTGCTGTTTATATCCTTCTTGAAGTCCTCCAAGATTTTCATTATATATTTGGTAGCTCCTACGTTGGGCGCATATATGCTTACCAGAGTTATATCATCTTCTTTTTTTTTAAATTTTTTTATTTATTATTTTTAGAGAGAGGGGAAGGGAAAGAGGCAGATAGGGAGAGAGACATCAATGTGTGGTTGCCTTTGACCTGCCTCCTCCTACAGACCTGGCTGGAGACCTGGCTTGCAACCTGGTTATGTGCCCTGGCTGGGAATGGAACCTGCGACTTCTGGTATATCTTCTTGATGGATTGTTCCCTTAAGTATTCTGAAATGTCCTTCTATGTCTCTTTTAATGGGCTTCATCGTAAAATCTATTTTATTTGAAATAAGTATTGCTATTCCAACCTTTTTTCATGTCCATTTGCTCGATACATGTTTTCCCATCCCTCCACTTTCACTCTGTTCTGATCTTTTGTTCTGAGGTGGGTCTCTTGAGACAGCATCTATGTAGGTCATGTTTTCTTACCCATTCAGCTACCTTGTGTCTTTTGATTGGTGCATTTAATCTGTTAACATTTAAGGTTATTATTGATTGATACTTATTTATTTCTGTTTTCCCCCTTTGTACCTGTGTTCCTCTGTCTCTCTCTGTTTCTTCACTTTTTTAAAAAGCATACCCTTTAGCATCTCTTGCAATGCTGGTTTGGTGGAGATGTATTCTTTTAGTCTTATTTTGTCTGGGAAACTTTATGTATTTCTTCCATTTTGAATGAGAGCCTTGCTGGGTAGAGTATTCTTGGTTGTAGGCCTTTGTTTCCCATTACTTGGAATATTTTTTGCCATTCCCTTCTGGCTTGTATTGTTTCTGTTGAATAATCATTTGATAAGCATATCGTAGCCCCCTTATATATTATTTGCTGTTTCTCTCTTGATGCTTTTAGGATTCTCTCCTTATCTTTGAAATTTGCCATTTTAATTATAATGTGTCTTGGAGTGGCTTTGTTTGGATTCATTCTATTGGTACCTTCTGTGCTTCCTGAATTTGAGCAAAGTTTTCATTCGTCATGTTAGGGAAGTTTTCTCTCATTACTTTTTTGGACAGGTTTTCCATTCCTTGTTTCTCTTCTCCTTCTGGTATCCTTATGATGTGGATGTTATTATGTTTCATGTTGTCCTGCAGCTCTCTTAAAACATCTTTATTCTTGTTCAGCCTTTTTTCATTCTGTTGCACTGTCTTGAAATATTTTTTTACGCTGTCCTCTAGCTTGCTGATCTGATCGTCCTCTTCCTCTTGCCTGATGTTGATTCCTTCTGTATTCTTCAATTCAGAAATTTTGTTCTTCATTTCTTCCTGGCTCTTACTGATTGATAGCTTCTAAGTCCCTTTTAATGCTGGTGTAGTTCCCAGTAAGTTCCTTGTAGCTTCCCTGGAGTTTTTCATAGTTCCTCTGGAGTTGTTTGTAGTTTTCTTTGAGCTGTCTGAGCTCATTGAGCTTCTCTATCATCATTATTTTGAATTTCATATATGATAGTTTGCTTGCCTCTGTTTCATTTAGTGATCTTTCTGGGGATTCCTCCTTTCCTTTTGGTGATGGACTGTTTCTTTTTCTCCCCATTTTTAGTTTTCATTGTAATCCAATCAGACTGTGATCAGCTGCTAGGCTATAAGGATTTAATTGTAATCCTGTCAATCTGTGATCCACTGCCAGGCTTAAGTGCAACTTGGGGGAATTGACTGATTTAGTTGTAAATCAATGAATCAGTTACCAAACTCTGGCCCTGCTGGGCTAGACAGAGAGGTTCAATTGTAATCCATTGTATCAGTGCCATCTCAGGTGCACCTTGGTGGGACAATTTCAGATGTAAATCAATGAATCTGTGATCAGCCGCCAGGCTTAGGTGACACTGTGCTAGGCAGCAAGATCCCATTGTAATCCAGTGAATCTGTGTTCAGCCACCAGGCTCAGGAGCTGCTGGGGCAGACAGGAAGGTTCAATTGTAATCTGATAAATCTGTGATTGCCACCAGGCTCAGGTGGCACTGGGCTGGACTGAAAGATTTTATTTTGTCTAATGGGTCTGTGGTCAGTTTCCAGTCTAAGGGGCCACTAGGCTAGTCTGAAGGATTCAATTGTAATCCAATGAGTTTGTGATCAGCTGCCAGGCCCAGCGTCTGCTGAGTGGGACAAACCAATGAATCCACGATCAGCCACCAGGCTCACTTGCTCCTGGGTGGGGCTGACTGTCTGACCCAGCTGTAAGTCAAAGAGTTTGTAATCAGCTACCAGGCCCAGGTGCTGCTGGGCGAGTGTGACTGACTCAGTTGCCATCAGTGAATCCACAGTCAGCCACCAGCTTCATAGGGCACAGAGTGGGCCTGACTGACCCAGCTGTAAGTTAGAGTTTGTAATCAGTTGCCAGGCCCAGGCGCTGCTGGGCCAGTTACCTTTTCAGTTGCCAACTATTGTATCTATGCTTCAACAGGGCAGGGCAGGAGAGGTTTATTTAGATATAAATCAAAGAATTGTGATCAGGTGCCAGGCTCAGGTGCAGCTGGGGGGGGTCAGACTGCTTTCAGTGGGCGGGGCTATGAACACCCCTTAGAGAAGGAGCTTGGTGTAGCACAGGGCCCACTCCCAAGGTGTGGGTGATGAGTCAGACCCTGGATCCTCACAGCTGCTTCCCTACTTTTCTCCTCCAAGCCACAGCCACAAACTCTTCCCAAGTGTCTCCAGTCCTCTTTGCCCTCCCTCTGCTGGAGCCCAGGGTAGGTGCCTGCCATTGTATTGTCGCTGTGGTCACCCTAGTAGTTTTCTGTCTCCAAGGCTCTCTTAGGCTAGTAAACTCCATGTCTTTCCACCCTTCTCAGCTGTATGCTGCTTTACTCTCTGCTGTGTTGCTGTAGGCTGGGAAACCCAGCTATGGGATCAGAACCCACCCTTCTCAGGTGGAGCCCCCGGCACCAATCTTTTGGATACTGTCTCTGGTGGGGGCCCAGCCAGCCCTCTCATGTTTCCATGATTCCAACCAGTCACGTGATGAAGCGTCCTCTTCTGTTCTGTCCACAGTTATAGGACTTCTTTCCAGTTGGTGTTCTGTTAGTAGTTCCAGCTGATTTTTTCTCCAAAAAAGTAATTCCAGATGTGACCTGGGAAGAGATTGGTGTAGCTCCACTTACTCTTCCACCATCTTGCCGGAACCCTCTCATATTGCTTTTAGTTGTTATTTTAATTCTACATATATTTTCACACTGACCCCCCCCATCTATGTGCTTGATATAGTAATCTTGTCCTTTGAAAATAATGGTTTTTTTTTTTTTTTTTTTTTTTGTAGTATTAAGCTTCCATCTTTTATTTCTTCCACCCCAATATCTAAGAACAGTGTGAATACGGACAAACCATTTTACACTACAAATGTCCTCCTGAGAATTGCATGCAAAATGGATTAAGACAATGGTATGTTTAAACATGAGCTTCATCACTGAAGTGGGAAAAAGATACTGAGTTCTAAGCTGCTATGATCACACTAACTTCCTATTTTTTTTCCTTTTAAGAAACCCTCTTGCCCTGATTGCTGTGGCTTAGTGGATTGGGTATCATTCTGCAAACCGAAAGGTTGCCAGTTAGATTCCTGGTCAGGACACATGCCTGAGTTGTGGGCCAGGTCCCCAGTTGGGTGTATGCAAGAGGCAATCAATTGGTGTTTCTCTCATGTATTGATATTTCTCTTCCTCTCTCTAAAAATAAGTGTATAAAATCTTTAAAAAGAAGAAGAAACCCTCTCTCTTCCTTGAAGACTCTTTTAAGTATGGTTGAGGCTCACTTGGGGCACAGGTGTTTCTTAAATCTTTTTTTTTTTTTTCTTTTAATTTTATTGTTGTTGTATTACATCCTTTGTTTCTCCCCTCTGTCCCCCTCCCCACCCACTCTTTCCCCCCAAAGTCAATCCCACCTGTTGTCCATGTCCATGGTTCCTTTATACTAGGTTCTTGTCTAAGCTGCTCCCCTTCTTTGCCTCTACCTCCCCCCTCCCCCTTTCCTCCTGACCACTGCAGGCCTATTCCTTGTATTCATACACTTGGTTCTGTTTTGCTTGTTGTTAGTTTTGCTCATTATTGTCCCGTAATGGGTGAGAACATATGATACCTGTCCTTCACTGACTGGCTTATTTCACTAAGCATAATATTCTCCAGTTCCATCCATGTTGTTGCAAAGGGTA
>PVIW01013845.1:0-25668 GCA_004026585.1 Noctilio leporinus | reverse complement strand
TGTTTCACTCACATTAACGTTTCTCTCTTTCTCTCATAAAAAAAAAAAAAAAATGACCATGGGCTCTGGAGTGACAAAAACCTACTTGGTTTATTACTAGCTGTCTGATCTTTGGTGAATGACAACCTTGCCAAGCCTCAGTTTTCTTAGCTGAAAAATAGGAATGATAATACCTATTCCTTCCTTCTCTCTCTTTTTAAATATTTTGTGTTATGTATGTATGTATGTATGTATGTATGTATTTGTTTATTTTAAAAGAGGGAAAATGAGAGGGAGAGAAACTTAAATTGGTTGTCTCTCTAGCCCACAACCCAGGCATGTGCCCTGACCAGGAATTGAACCAGCAAGTTTTCAGTCTGCAGGCTGACACTCAATCCATTGATCTACACCAGCCAGGGCTCCTTCCTTTTCTTCCTTTTCTCATTCCAACAACTGCAAATGTTCAGAAGAGGGCAGGTATATAGTTAACATATATCTCTGAATCTAAAACAGTTCTGATTTCAACTTGCTATATATTATACATGTAAACTATTTAAATGTGCATGAATTCACAAATTCTGATGCTCTACCTACAATACCCAAACTGTATCCTACCCAAAACACAAAAAATCCATCAACTCTCACAATGTTCTGTTAGTCAACTGAGATAAGAAATCTGAACCTTGGAGTCAGACAGACACTTAGCTATATAATGTAGAGCAAACTACCCATCTCCTCTATTCTTTTTTTTTTTTTTAAGATTTTATTTATTAATTTTAGAGAGAGGGTAAGGGAGAGAGACATCAATGTATGGTTGCCTTTCACCTGCCTCCAGCTACAGATCTGGCTAGAGACTTGGCTTGCAACCTGGTTATGTGCCCTGGCTGGGAATTGAACCAGCGACCTTTGGGTTCACAGGCCAGCACCTTATCCACTGTGCCACCAGCCAGGGCTTTGTCTCCTATATTCTTCATGGGAAAAGGAATTATACCCCCATCCAACTCTCAGGTTTGACCTGAAAGAAGGTTCAGATACATTTGAGTGCCTGCTATTGGGGGCTTGAAAAATATGGTCACAGGAGGTTTATTTGACTAGTTTAGAAGTTTTTAACATAACATTGCCTGTAAACTGGAATCACATGAGGAGATTTAACACTCCTAGAGATTCTGATTTAATTGATCTGGGATGCAGCCTGAGTATCAAGAGTTTTAAAATCTCCCCAGATGATTCCAGCATGCAACCAGGATTTCTGGACTTTCTGCCTTTTCTTCTTCTTCTTCTTCTTCTTCTTCTTCTTCTTCTTCTTCTTCTTCTTCTTCTTCTTCTTCTTCTTCTTCCTTCTTCTTCTTCTTCTTCTTCTTCTTCTTCTTCTTCTTCTTCTTCTTCTTCTTCTTCTTCTTCTTGTTCTCCTTGTGCTTGTTCTTCTTCTTCTTTTGGATGGAACAATCTTATATCTTAAACACTTTCACAAACAGGCTGTCAGTACATAAACTTCCCAGCAGAGAAGAACCAACATGTAACTCAGCCTTCTGCCATCAGCAGCTGCTCTGCTCAGGGCCTGGGATCCTCCTCCTTGCCTGAGTGGTGGGGTGGAGGCATATACTTCCCCTCCTTTATTAGCTTATCCCGCTGTTTCATAATGGTTCAGTTGCTGCAGCGTTTTCTGCGAAAGCAGACATTCTACTAAATCATCATGTTCAATCTTGCACTCTTTCTCTGCTGCGGATACTACCAATTCCATGTGCACATTCTATCCATTCTTTTTCCAAAGCATGTCATAGAGCTGGAATCCTGTGAGGCTGGCTGCTCAGCACTCTGGATTATCATTCAATGATCTAAATCAATGCCCAGCCTTTTCTGTATATCAAAGAACGGCATGGCATTCTACCTAGATGCCCTTGTCAGTTCCCAGGTGGGCCAAGGGTACTAGATGATCTAATGCCAAGGGGAGATCTGCCACCTTTTTTTTTTCTTTCCTTTCCTTTCCTTTTCTTTTTTCTTTCCTTTCCTTTCATTCCTTTTTTCTTTTCTTTCCTTCCCTTTCCTTTTTCTTTTCTTCTTTCCTTTCCTTTCCTTTTCTTTTCATTCCCTTTCCTTTTCTTTCTTTTTCTTTTTTTCTTTCCCCCTTATATTATTTCATTCTTTCTTATATGTAAACAAACATAATTAAGTAGGAAGAAAGGTGGAGAAATTTCTAAGGGCCATTGAACTGCACAACTTAGAAGCAAATTAAAGGGTCTGGAAAAATTAAAGTAATTATAGCTCAATTGCTTGTAGTACAATTTAAAGGTAGAAAAAAAGGAGATGAGACAAAAGGAAGACAATTAATCACTTTGGTGTCTTTACCTACTTTTGCCTCAGGTCAGAGAAAGTACTAAGCCAATACTAGAAATGTCCTTGTTTCTTCTTAACTCCATAATCTTTTATCATTAGGTCTGGAGATACATAACAAAAAGACAATCCAATCACAGGATTTTGAGTGAGACAATCCAAGACAAATAGAGAAGCCCATTTTACCTCTGTCTTTTCCCTAGTTTCAATTCTAGAAAGAAAATAATTCACAGCCTGATCCTAGGACTGGCATCCAATACACATTTCTTCAAAGGTCTTCCCAAAGTAGTCATTATATATGCACACTTGAAAAAAAAGAAACTAGCTAAATAAAACATTTTGAAAGTCTACCACATTCTATTCGATATAAATAAACCTTTAAAGAGTCTTTCCAGTCACTGTGAGACTAAAATTCCAATACACATTAATTTCATAGTTTGCAGCAATGACT
Organism: Noctilio leporinus; assembly: GCA_004026585.1. Taxonomy (NCBI): domain Eukaryota; kingdom Metazoa; phylum Chordata; class Mammalia; order Chiroptera; family Noctilionidae; genus Noctilio; species Noctilio leporinus. The sequence continues at coordinate 22,907 of PVIW01013845.1, read as the reverse complement.
AAGGCACACAAAAAATATTTTCCTAAAGTTTGAGTTAAAACTGTTGCACAAAGGAATAAAAAGAAAGCATATTTGGGGGAAAAAGAGTCTTGGGTGCCTTGACTCTTTAGTATTCACTAAGCAATTTCTCTGGGTTTGGCACTTGTCAGGTAACGTAAATGATAGAAAAAGGGTTCTTGTAGGGAACAATCTCAGTTAGTGGTTATACTACACATCATTATTTATATAGAGATCACAGTCAGAGAACTGAAAATGATCTTTTGCATCACATCTTGTCAGTCACCAAAACCTTCACATTGCAAATAGTTAATAGCTTTTGAATTCATCCCTTCCATCAATATGTCCATATCCACAGCCTGAAGTCATACTCTTTTCCTCTATCTAGAAAATGTATCCTGGCTTGTCTCTGTATTACAAGTCTCCTTCCTAAATCCATTCTCCACCCTATCAAAGTGATTGTGATATTTCCAGAACAAAAATGTTATTGCCACACCCAAACTGACAAACCTTTAATGCTCCCCATCACGAAAGTACTCAAACTCTGGAGTGTGTCAGAGTTTTAAGCTGTTAAAAACACATATCAGCTTTTTATATGTCCAGCTGCAGCCATCAGGTAAGCCAAGATGGGTGTTTACAAGTATATCCAGGAGCTATAGAGGAAGAAGCAGTCTTGTGATGCGCTTCCTTCTCAAGGTCCGCAGCTGGCAGTACCACGAGCTCTCTGCGTTCCACATGACTCCCTGCCCAACTCGGCAGCATAAAGTGCGCAGGCTGGGATACAAGGCCAAGCATGGTTATGTCATATATTGGATTCATATGCTCCATGGTGAGTGCAAACACCCTGTTCCTAAGGGTTCAATCTATGGCAAGCCTGTCCACTATGGTGTTAACCAGCTGAAGTCCCCTGGAAGCCTTCAGTCTGTGGCAGATGAGTGAGCTGGGCGCCACTGTGGGGCTCTGAGAGCCCTGAATCCTTACTGGGTTGGGGAAGATTTCACGTACAAATTCTTTGAGGTTATCCTCATTGATCCATTCCATGAGGCTTTCAGAAGGAATTCTGACACCCAATGGATCACCGAACCGGTCCACCAGCACAGGGAGATGTGAGAGCTGACTTCTGTGGGCTGCAAGAGCTGCGATCTAGGAAAAGGGCCGCAAGTTCCACCCCGCTGTCGCTGTTGGTGGCTCCAGCCAAGCAGCTTGGAGAAGGAGCAATACTCTCCAGCTCCAAAGCTACCACCAATCTAAGTACTGTTTGTAAAATTCTTACCTAATAAACAAGTTAGGACAGTCATGTCTGCTTTAAAGTGTTCCTTAATTTGTTAAAACTAGTTGTCTTCAGATTGTTTCATGAATGCATTGTCAAATTATGAAGGTTAAAGTGCAATAATGTTTGAGGACTCTTAAGTGACGGTGTGTCTTGTTTCTCCTACGATAAACACTTGGTTTTGCTTTATCAGCGATTTTCAACCATTTTCACCTCATGGCACACACAAACTAATCACTAAAATTCTGTGATGCACCAAAATGTATGTTAGTTATTTGCTGATCCGATTTTTTTTAAGTAGGTATAATTTTGATTCACTCACACCAGGTGGCTATTGTGTGGACTGTTGTTATTTTTATTTTTTTTTTTTTAAGATTTTATTTCATTATTTTTAGAAAGCAGGGAAGGGAGAAAGAGAGAGAGGGAGAGAGACATCAATGTATGGCTGCTTTTCACCTGCCTCCAGCCACAGACCTGACTGGAGACCTGCTTTGCAACCTTGTTGAGTGCCCTGGTTGGGGAATCGAACCTGAGACCTTTGGGTTCGCAGGCGGGTGCCTTATCCACTGTGCTACCAGCCAGGGCTGTTGTTATTTTTTAATTTGACGATCTAAGGGAAAAGAAGTCAGTGTCCCTGGCTAGTTGGGTATTGCATGTTTTAAAAATTCTTGTGACACACCAGTGTTCCACAGCACACCAATTGAAAATTGTTGCTGCTTCTTGTTTAGGGAGTTTTTTGTGTCAGTGTTTAAAATGCTGTTTGGTATGACAGGTGTAAAATAAATTCTGTGAAAAAGGAAAGAAAATACATATCAGCAAAGATTCTGATTTAGGGGCTTTGGGATAGGCCCAAGGCAACAGATTAATTAGTTTTTATTGATACTAGGAATTAAGTCATATTCAATTTCGTACCTCCAGTGCTTAGCATAAGGTTGGACTCATTGTAGATGAAACAAAAAAATGTTTGTTAAACTGAATTAAATTAACTGCTTAGCAATGCAAGTTCTATGAGGATAGGATTTTAATCCCTTTATATAAAGTTTTATTTTTTGCTAAAACCCATCTCTTAGGGAAGTGCCTGACACACAGTAGGTGTTCAACATATATAGCTTGTATGAATGGATGAATGCATGAATGAATAAATGATAGGAATGACAGGAATTTGAAGAGGGCTTCATAAGGAAGGTGCCAGAAAGCTGGATTCAGAAGCATTTCAGGATGGTAGACAGTTATTCTCAAGAGAGGAGAAAGTACTCCTTAAGCCCCAAAATGATTAAAACCCTGAAAAGGTTTTTTTAATGTTAATAACTTTATTTTTATTTATTTTTATTTTTGTTCTATTACAGTTGTCCCAAGAACTTCTAAGGAACATTGGAAACCAATGCAGATATGTTAGAGTATGATAGTGTGCAATCAGAAAATTAAGGCACCATCAAAGAGAGTACATCAGAAAAGAGACTGCAAAAGTGCGTGGGAACCGAATGCTAAATACTTATTATATACCTGTCTCTAGGCTAAGTGCTTCACATGTGCAATCACATTGAGTTGAATTCTCTGAGGTAGGTAAGTACTATGATTTTCCCCATTCTATCCAGTTCAGAGTGGTAAAGCGACTTGTCTTACATACAACACATAACCAATAAGCAGTAGTACAGCTTAGTCTCAGAGCTAATTCTGCCCCTAATTGCTCTAGGGTGGATATTTATATGGACTTAGGTTACCAGAAAGTGCTTTGTTTAGAAAGATCATGAAGCTGGGGTGTGGAGTAGAGATCAATCCAGGTATTAGATGTCAGAGAATGTAAAATGCACAAAAATGCTGAAGAATGCAACTTCTATTTAACTCTGGGGAAAAGAAATGCTTCCTTTCCTTTGAAATGTTTTCATATGATATTCAAAACTAGAAGAATACTAGCTAATACAGAGCCCAGATTTAGAATTGATCTGTAACTACTCGCACTAGGAAAAATAACAGGACCTTGAGGTTTCCAATATCTTTGAGAATAAAGAGGACTGTGTCCTCTTCATTTGTACAGCACATAGCACTTTGATCAATAAATGTAAGGTGAAATCACATTGAGCTAGAATAACATGGAAAAACTTGAAGAATCCCTGGCCAGTGTAGCTCAGTTGGTTGGAGTGTTGTCCTGTAGATCAAAGGGTCATGGGTTTGATTCCCTGTGGGTTTAATCCCTGGTCAGGGCAGATACAAGAAGGCAACCAATCTCTCTCTCTCCCCACCCCCATCCTCTCTCTCTAAAAGCATTGAAAAAATTATGTCATCTGGTGAGAATAAAAGAATTTTTTAATGAAAAAGAAAACTTGAAGGAGGTGCCTCTATTATTTTTTAAAGGAGGGTTGAAAGGGCATGCAAAGGACTCAAGATATTGTTTTCATCATATATTCCTGAGGGTAATATTTTATTGTTTTATATGCACCAGGCTTAGTTCTCCCAATTAAGATCAGTCCATCTGATCATAAAGAAGACCACAGAGCCCTGGCTGGTGGCTCAGTGGATAAGGTGCCGGCCTGCGAACCCAAAAGTTGCAGGTTCAATTCCCCAGCCAGGGCACATAAAGAGGTTGCAAGCCAGGTCTCCAGCCAGGTCCATAGCTGGAGGCAGGTGAAAAAGGCAACCATACATTGATTTCTGTCTCTGTCTCTCTCTGCCTCTCTCCCTTCCCCACTCTCTAAAAATAATAAATAAAATATATTAAAAAAAATCAAAAACGAAAACAAAGAAGACCACAGAGCAGATTCCATAGGCATCTTTGGTTGTTGATTTGGCCCCAGGTCAAAGAAAGTGCCTCTTTCTTGAGCAGGATGTACAGTTGCAATTAAGAGAATTGTCTGTGGAGTCAGACCAGTTTGGGTTTAAATGAACCATAGCTCCAACACTTCCTGAGTGATCTTGAACAAGTCCCTTAATTTCTCTGTACCTCAGTTTCTTTTTCTATGCAATGGGAAGATATGACCTACACCTTATGATAATTCAACAACTAGGTGAAATTAAGTGAGAGAAATGAGTGCAAATAGTTGGCACATAGTCAACTCAGTAAAAAATAATTAGTATTATATCTTATGTTTCCATATTTCCTATTAGCACATCCATCAAAGTAGTTTAATAAATATTTGTTGGTTAACAATTAGTATTAATACATCTTTGTGTTTTTCATCATTTGGCCTTTAGAATTGAATTTTTAATAAGGCAGAGACAACTTGATAAAATAAAGCACAAAAATCCCATGACCGGCCTGCGAACCCAAAGGTCGAAGGTTCGATTCCCCAGCCAGGGCACATAACAAGGTTGCAAACCAGGTCTCCAGCCAGGTCTGTGGCTGGAGGCAGGTGAAAAGCAACCATACATTGATGTCTCTCCCCCTCTCTGCCTCTCTCCCTTCCCCTCCTTCTAAAAATAATGAAATAAAATATTTTTTTTAAATCCCATGATAACTAACATTGGTGCGTTGTAATTGGACTTTTCCTTCAGTATACTATATTTCATCTTGCACTGTGTGAAAACATGGATTCCTTAATTTGGTGAGAAAATATTACACAGTGGACATTCTCAAAATATATTGAACTTAATTAGCTTCTTTTAATGAATAAAAATATATTCAAAGCACAGATAGGGAGAAAGCCAACAGAAAAGCACTCTGCACTTGGCTGATGCTGTTTCTGGGTCTTAAAAGCTCTTTGTATCAAACTGGCTTCAATCACTGCAGAGTGATTGGTGGTTCAGAGTCTCAGATTCTAAACATGATCTCTTGAGATGATCAAAAGTGTACAGTAGTCTCCTTATCCTTCATTTCACTTTCCATAGTTTCAGTACCTGCATTACACTGCAGTCTGAACATATTAATTGGAAAATTCTAGAAAAAAATTCTAGAAAAAAATTTCTAGATATAAATTTAAATACCATGCCATTTTGAGTATCATGATGAAATCTTGTGCTGCCCTACACCAGCCAGCCAGGGATGTGAATCATCTCTTTGTCCAGCGTATCCATGCTGTATTTACTCCTCCACTTTTTTATCACATAGTAACCAATTCAGCATCAGACCAACTGTTGTGGTTTCTCAGTGCTTATGTTCAAGTAATTCTTATTAACATGTGTTTGTACCTGCATTAGATTTTGTATAAAATTGCCAGTAAACAATGTGTAAATATTGGCCCTAAAGCACAAGAGTAGTGATGTTGGCCTTGGGCAAGTAGCTCAGTTGGTTAGAGCATCCTACCAACACACCAAGGTTGTGGGTTTGATCCCTGGTTAAGGAACATGCAAGAAGCAACCAATGAATGCTTAAATAAGTGGAACAGCAAATCAATCTCTCTCTCTCTCTCTCTCTCTCTCTCTCTCTCTCTCTCTCTCTCTCTCTCTCTCTGCATGTGTGTGTCTGTCTCCCTCTCTCTCTCCCTCCCACCTTGCTATCAAATCAATAATTTTTAACAGAAAAAATAGATCAGTGCTGACAACTTAGATATTCCAAAGAGAAGTCTCAAAATGCTTAAAGTTAAAAGGTAAAAAATTCTTGACTTAAAAAGGAAAGAAAAATTGTGTCCTAAGTTGCTATAATACACAGTGAGAATGAATCTTCTACCTATAAGGTTGTGAAGAAGGAAAAAGAAATCTGTGCTAGTTGTGCTATCCCATCTCAAAGTGCAAAAGTTATGGCCACAGTACATGGTAAGTGCTTAGTTAATATGAAAAAGGAAAACATTTGTCATTTAGTAGTCACTTCATATCACACTGCCCCAGGGTAACAGTACTTGGATTCAGAGGAACTCTATAGTAGCCTAATACTACATTGCAATGCCTACATCATTCACCTCACTTCATCTCATCACATAGGCACTGTATCATCTTACGTCATCACAAGGGCAAGTACAGTATAAGAAGATAGTTTGAGAGAGACCACATTTACATAATTTTATGAGAGTATATTGTGATAATTGTTCTATTTTATTATTAGTTATTATTATTAATTCTTATTGTGCCTAATTTATAAGTTAAACTATCATAGGTACATATGTACATATAGGAAAAAACAGTATGTATGTATAGAGTTCAGTACTATCCACAGTTTCAGGCATCCACCGGGTATCTTGGAATGTAGCTCCTGCAGATAAAGGGATAGGGACTATTGTATTTTGAAAATAGTATTAACTCCCAAGTAAAAGTGAGGTTCAAATTAGTTTACTCTATACCCAAGTATATTAACAGAGGCACTACTGATGTTTTTGGCCAGATAACTCTTTGTTGTGGAGGGTTATTCTGTGCATTGTAGGATGTTAGCAGCATCCCTGGCCTCTACCCACTAGATGTCATTAGCACTCTCCCCATTGTGACCATCAAAAATGTCTCCAGATGTTGTTAAATGTTCCCTAGGGTGGCAAATATGCTCCTGGCTGAGAACCACTGCTCTAGAATAATAGACTGTAGCTAAATACAAACATTTTAATTTTGCCTAAAATATATATCATATATAAAATATTTAATTTACTACTTAATGGCAATACTAGCCAAGCTTTATATTCAGTTATAAACTCCATTATTATAGTAAAACACAGGATTTTAAAATTCAAGAGAAGGAATACTAAGTGGTAGACCTTAGTTGGTTGTGATCTTATATCGACCATATCAAAATAGAAATACATTATTTCAATTAATTTTTTAAAGACTAACCCATTTTTTTAACTTTTTAAAAAGATTTTATTTCATTATTTTAGAAAGAGGGGAAGGGAGAGAGGCAGAGAGGGAGAAAGACATCAATGTATGGTTGTGTTTCACCTGCCTCCAGCCACAGACCTGGCTGGAGACCTGGTTTGCAACCTGGTTATGTGCCCTGGCTGGGGAATCGAACCTGTGACCTTTGGGTTCTCAGGCCGGTGCCTTATCCACTGTGCTACCAGCCAGGGCCTCCATTTTTTGATATATAAAACAAAACTTCATGCAAGTAAAAAATCACTATTTTCTAATCAAGCTCAAGTTATCTATAAGTGTGCCATTCATGAGAATATATTAGAAATCTGAGTAAAAGCCATCAAATTAGAAATCATAGCCTACTTGGTCATGCACAAACTTAGTTTCTTTTTTAACTAGTTTAACCTACTAGTAAATTAGTTCCATTAAAACTACTTAGGAGTTTGGGCAAGTCATCTAATCTTCACCAAAATTTATTTATCTTTGTCTATACAGTACAAGGTTTCCCTCCTGGTACTCTTTGATGACATTGTTGGTATATTGTGGTTTATCTTCCCTCTCCCTGTCCATTGAATCCTGTTTGAACATGTCATCACATAACTGCTGGCTGAAAAAAATTATAGAGAAAAAAACCAATGGAATACCACTTTTAGACCCGCTGTGTTAACCAAAGGAAAAAAAAAATTTTTAAATACTCAGTGCCAGCCAAGGTTGTAGAGAAACTGATACATTCTGCTGATGGCAGAAAAAGATAAAAAGCCAAAATATTCATGCTTTTTGACCCTGTTATCCCATTTCACAGACTATCTTAAGGAAATAATCCAAAATAAGGAAAAATACTTTCAATAGTGAAGAAACAGTTAAGTAAAATAATCTGCCTAATGTATTAAGCAGCCATAAAAATTATAAATGTAAAGGATATGTAGCAACATAAAATATACTTAGTATGCTAATAAAATATCTTCCTATAGTCACAATATGCAATATTAAATGTTGAATATGAATATTCAAAATTCACGGCTGTGAATTAAAATTAAATAGTAAATGTGAATATTCAATCCTCACAGCTGTGAAGTTCTATACTTCTGCTGTGATGCCATGGATCAATTCAAACACCAAAAAGCAAAGTCATGACCACAAGGAAAAGCTTTAGATGAATGCATAATTATTCTAAATAAGTGTGAAACTCCTCAGCATTTTTACATGAATGAATATTGCTAATTTTAAAGGTGTCATTACAAAAAAATCATTCTCAGAAACATTTTAAAATTCATTCTCAGAAACACTTTCTACATCAAGGAAGTCTAATCAGCTATTAATAACTACTAATCAGTGATTAATAACTAGATATGTACATCTATATTCCCAAGACTAATTAGTTAATTAAGGATGTCTTCTTCAAAAGTGAAACAACATGAGCATAAGCAACAAACCTTGCTTCCTGCTGTGAACCTCAAAATATAATGATGAAGTGTGAAAAAATGTCATTTAAGACTCCGTAAGCAGACAGGGCTTTCTTTTTTTTTTTTTTTTTTTTAACTCATTGTTGTTGTATTATAATTGTTTTATTTTTCCCCCATTGCTCTCCCCTCCTCATCCCCTCTCCCACAGCCAATCTCCCCTCGCTGTCCATGTCCATGAGTCTTTTGCATCAGCTCCTCTACAAAGCCTTCCCCTTCTCTCTCCCCTTCTCCCACTCTCCCCTTCCCTCTGGTCATTGTCATTCTGCTCCTTTTCTGTTCCATGTCTCTGTTTTGATTCTGAATGTCTGTTTGTTTTGTTCATTAGTTTCTTATATTAGGTGAGATCATATGGTATTTGTCTTTTGCTGCCTGGTTTATTTCACTAAGTATGATATTCTCCATTTCCAACTATGCAGTCGCAAAAGATAAAAGCTCATTCTTTCTTTCTGCTACACAGAACTCCATTGTGTAAATGTACCACAGTTTTTTGATCAATTCATCTACATCTACTGAAGGGCACTTAGGTTGTTTCCAGCACTTAGCTATTGTAAATAGTGCTGCTATGAACATAGGGGTGCATAGGTCTTTCTGAATTGGTGTTTCAGGTTTCTTCAGGTATAATCCTAGCGGTGGGATCCCTGGATCATGAGGCATTTCTATTTTTAGTTTTTTGAGGAAATTCCACACTGTTTTCCATAGTGGCTGCACCACTCTGCATTCCCACCAACAGAGTACTAGGGTTCCCTTTTCTCCACATCCTCATCAGCACTTGTTGTTTGATGATTTGTTAATGATGGCCATTCTGACAGCTGTGAGGCAGTATCTAATTATGGTTTTGATTTGCATCCCTCTGATGGCTAGTGATGTTGAGTTTTATGGGCCCTCTGTATGTCCTCCTTGGAGAAGTGTCTGTTCAGGTCCTTTGCCCATTTTTTCATTGGGTTGTCTGTCTCCCTTGCATTGAGTCATATAAGTTCTTTATATATTTTGGAGATCAAACCCTTGTCTAAGGTGTCATTGACAAACATGTTTTCCATATGGTCAGTTCCCTTTTCACTTTAATGATGTTTTCTTTAGCTGAGCAGAAACTTTTCAGCTTGATATAGTCCCATTTGTTTATTTGTTACTTTATTTCCCTTGCTCTAGAAGAAATATCAGTAAAAATATTACTGTGTGGAATATATGAGATTTTACTGTTTTCCTCATCACTGATAAACATAGGTGTTAAAATCCTCAACAAAACCTTGGCAAACAGGATCCAGCAATACATCAAAAAGATCACACACCATGATCAAGTGGGATTCATCTCAAGGATGCAAGGATGGTAAAATATATGAAAATCAATAAGCGTAATACACCACATAAACACAATGAAAGACAAAAACCATATCATCATATCGATAGATGCCAAAAAGGCATTTGATAAAGTACAGCAACCATTTATGATAAAAACACTCAGCAAGGTGGTAATAGAGGGAGCATACCTCTACATGATAAAGGACATATATGAGAAACCTGCAGCCAACATCATACTCAATGGGCAAAATCTGAAAGCTTTTCCCTTAAGATCAGGTACAAGGCAAGGATGCCCACTCTCTACACTTCTGTTCAACATAGTTTTGGAAGTTCTAGCCACAATGAGCAGACAAGAGAAAGGAATCAAAGGCATCCAGATTGGAAAGCAGGAAGTAAAACTATCATTATTTGCAAATGACATGATAGTGTGTATAGAAAACCCTATAGACTCCACCAAAAAAAACTACTCAACCTAATAAGTGAATTTGACAAAATAGCTGGATACAAAGTCAATATCCAGAAATTGAAGGCATTTTTATACACCAAGAATGAAACATCAGAAAGAGAAATTAGGAGGGGAAATCCCATTTACTATAGCAACAAGAAAAATAAAGTATTTAGAAATAAGCTTAACCCAGGACATAAAAGACCTGTACTTGGAAAACTACAGAACACTGAAGAAAGATATTAAGGAAGGCACAAATAAATGGAAGCATATACCATGTTCATGGGTAGGAAGAATTAACATCATAAAAATGTCCATACTACCCAAAGCCATCTATAGATTCAACACAGTCCCTATTAAAATACCAACAACATATTCCACAGATTTAGAACAAATACCTAAAAAATCTATATGAAGCCAAAAATAACCCCAAAGAGCCACAGCAATCTTGAGAAAGAAGAACAAAGTAGGAGGAATCACAATACCAGATATCAAACTATATTAGAAAGTAGATGTAATCAAAATAATCTGGTACTGGCATAAGAATAGACATATAGACCAATGGAACAGGATAGAGAGCCCAGAAATAAACCCAGGACTATAAAACTATATGGGCAATTAATATTCAACAAAGGGGGAAAGAACATAAAGTGGAGTGCAAATAGCCTCTTCAACAAGTGGTGTTGGGAGAACTGGACAGGAATACGTAAAAAAAATGAAATTAGACCACCAACTTACACCAGAATAAACTCAAGATGGATAAAAGACTTAAACATTAGCCATATCACCATAAAAGTCCTAGAGGAAAACAGACAGGGCTTCTTAAAGAACAGTTCCAAAAAACGGATGTCAAAAAACACTTCCCAAGATTTTACAATTTTGTCCTAGTAAGACAATAACCAAGATTTACTTTGGAAGTTTCTCATATCCACAATTATCAAATAGATATGAAAACATTGTGCCAAAATGGTATCACCTCTTTCATACTCTATGCTTAGCACCATGAAAGATACAAAATAGACATAAAATCTAATCCGTGCCCTCAAGGAGATTTTCATCTAGTTGTAGAGGAAAATCCTGAAGATGTCAAACTCCTTCCCACTTCAGGACTTTTGAACACGCCATCCTCTCTGCTTGGAACACTTGACCACCCACTTCTTCTTCCATATCATTTCTTTCACACAGTTCATCTTAATTTCTTCTTTGTCTCCCTTCCAATAGAATATAAGGTTCAGCCCTGGCTGGTAGCACAGTGGATAAGGCACCGGCCTGCGAACCCAAAGGTCGCAGATTCGATTCCCCAGCCAGGGCACATAACCAGGCTGCAAGTCAGGTCTCCAGCCAGGTCTGTGGCTAGAGGCAGGTGAAAAGCAACCATACATTGATGTCTCTCTCCCTCTCTGCCTCTCTCCCTTCCCCTCTTTCTAGAAATAATGAAATAAAATCTTAAAAAAAAAAGAATATAAGGTTCACAAAACGAGGGTCTTATCTGTCTTCACCACTGTGTTGCCAGCACCTATTATAGTGTCTGATTCAATGAAAACATTCTATAAATATGTGTTGGCATGTTAAAATTAATCTTGGATTGAACTGCATTATTACAATGGGGGAAAGTGAAGGAAGTTCACCTGGCAGCAGGTAATGTGCAGGGTGTGTTAGAAAAGGAATAGGAGGCAGTGGGAGCAATCCAGGCATAAGGGAATAAAAGCCTAGAATAAGACTGAAATAAAGAAACAGACAAACATAAGAAGCTTCTGGACAAGAATAAACAGGAAATTTGAGGTTAATTAGCTATAAAGCAAATAGAATACTGTTCAGCCACAGGGGAAAAAAAGAAGGAAATTATACCTTTTACAACAGCATGAATGGACCTGGAGAGCATTATGCTAAGTGAAATAAGCCAGTCCAGAGAAAGACAAACACCATATGATTTCACTCATATGTGGAATCTAATGAACAAACTGAATGAAAAAGCAAGATAGAGACAGACTCATAGAAAGCAGGCCGATAGTTGTTGGGGTAGGGGCTGGGTAGTAGTGTAGGGATTGAGCAAAAAAGAAAAAAAAAAAAAGAAATAATTCATGGACATGGACAGTGAGGTGATTGCCAGGAGAGGGTGGTGGGAAAAGATGGAGAAGGGAAAAGGAGGGGATAAATGTGATGGAAGGAGACTTGACCTGAATTGGTAAACACATAATACTGTGTACAGGTGATGTTGTAGAATTGTGCACCTGAAACCTGTATATTTTTTTTTAACCAGTGTCACCCTAATAAATTTAATTTAAAAATTTAAATATAACTATAAAACATGAAAGGGCTATGTTAAGAATTCCTGCATAGCTCTGGCTGGTGGCACAGTGGGTAAGGTGCTGGCCTGCAAACCCAAAAGTCGCTGATTCAATTCCCAGCCAGAGCACATACCAGGTTGCAAGCCAGGTCTCTAGCCAGGTCCTTAGCTAGAGGCAGATGAAAGGCAACATTACATTGAGATCTCTCTCGATCTCTCTCTCTCTCTCTTTCTCTCTCTCTCTGCTTCTTTCCCTACCCCTCTCTCTAAAAATAATAAATAATATCTTTTTAAAAATTCCTGCATAATAAATCAAGGAGATCAGAGATTAGAGATGATGTTCTAAGAGAAAATAAGATGAGTCGGTTTTGGGGAAAGGAAGTGCTAATATCACTTTTTTATATATTTTTTATAATGTTGTTACAGTTGTCCCAAATTCTTTTCCCTTTGCTCCCCTCCACCCAAGAACCTCACCCCATTCCTTCCCACAGTCCCATCCACCCCCCTCTTAGGTCATGTTCATGGTTTGTGCATATAAGTTCTCTGATTTTACCCTTTCCTCTATTATTCTTAACTTTCCCCTGTCTATCTTGTACTGACCAATTATGTTTCCTACTTCCTTCCCCCTTCCAGTTGATAACCCTCCAAAACATCCCCATAGCTATGTTTCTGGCCCTATTCTTGTTGTTTGCTTGATTTGTCTTTGTTTTCCTTTTCATTTTTTAGGTTATGTTGTTAACAGTTGTGAGTTCATTATCAATTTAATGTTTATAGTTTTTATCCTATTTTTCTCAAATGAGTCCCTTTAACATTTTATACAATAAGGGCTTGGTAATGATAAACACCCTTAGCTTTACCTTGTCTGGGAAGCACTTTATCTGCCCTTCCATTTTAAATGATAGCTTTGCTGGATAGATTATCTTGGTTGTAGGTCCTTGCTTTCCAACACTTTGAATAGTTCTTGTCAGCCCCTTCTTACCTGCAGTTTCTTTTGAAAAATCAGCTGATAGTTTTATAGGAACCTCTTTGTAGGTAACTCTCTTCTTTTCTCTTGCTGCTTTTAAGAGTCTCTATTTATCTTTAATCTTTGACATTTTAATTATGATGTATCCTGGTGTGGTTTGACTTGGATCTAGCTTGTTTGGGACTCTCTGCTTCTTGGATTGTATGTCTATTTCCTTCACCAAATTTAGGAAGTTTTCCTTCATTATTTTTTCACACAAGTTTTCAATTTCTTGCTTTTCCTCTTCTCCTGCTGGCACCCTTATGATTTGCATGTAGGCATACTTAAAGTTGTCGCAGAAGTTACTAAACTTCTCATTTTTTCAATTCTTATTTTCACTTTCTGTACTGGTTGACGATTTCTTCGTTGTTACAAATTGTTGCTTTGAACCCCATTTTTCTTCCTTTCACCATTGGTTTTGTGTGTATTTTCCTTTGTTTCACTTGGCCTAGCCTTCATTTATTCCCTTATGTGCTTACCATATTTAAGAACATCTGTCAAGTCTGTGAGCATCTTTATTATTAGCGTTTTAAACTGTGCATCTCTCAGGCTGGCAATCTGTTCATCTGTCAGGTTGACTTTTTTTTTTTTTTTTTTTTTTTCATTCTCACCACCAAGACCTTGATTTGTTCCCTTTTCTGAGTCATATTTCTCTATCTCCACATCTTTACAGGCTTCTGTGTACCTATTCTTAGGTAGAATGGTCATACCTGTTACATTGTAAGGGACAGATTCTTGAGTATTCATCAGTGCAGGGCAACCCATTTCACCTTGTTGTGGTGCTATGTGGGGGGAGAGGTCTGAGAGGGTACTATGCTGCTCATTCAGAACTTGCCCTTTTCCAGGCATTTCTCCCATTCCCTTTATGAAAATATCTCCTCTCTAGTTGTTGCCCTGTCCATGGTTCCTAGAGTGGGTGGGTCTGTAGATATTTTGGGACCACAGGGGCCTCTAAACAAATGGACTCTGCTGTGACACCAATAGTTTCTTCCTCCACCCCAGTCCTCACTGGTTTTCACAGTCAGAAGAAGCACTGTGGTTTTATTTTCTCCCCCGGCACTGGAACCAAGAGCCGCGCGATCTGATCTATTGCTGGTATCATTCAACAGGTATCCCTAGTACTGTGACTGCTCTTTCTGCTGGTCAACACATGCCACTCTCCCACTGCAGCCACTGCACAGCCAACTCACACCGCCACACTGCCAACCCATGCTGAAAATCTATTTGCCAAATCACGTCCTCTGTGTCCTGGCTCCGCCCCTCCTACCTGTCTGGATGAGTATTTCTTCCTTCTGTTTTTTGTTTGTTGGACTTCCATGCAGCTCAATATTCTGGAATTTCTGGTTGTCTCTAGTTTTGAGGTAGATGTACGATTTTTGTTTTTGGAGGGAGATGCAGCATGCCTTTGTATACCTTCATCTTGGATCTCTCCTCTCCTATTATCACTTTGTGAGGCATGATGAGTTGGCAGTATAAGTAGGACATGCAAATGTTCAGAATATAAGTGGATAGAAGTTATGGCTAGAGATATAAATTTGGGAGCTGTCAGCATTGAGGAGATAAGTGAGGCCATGGGACTGAATGAGCTCTAAAAGGGAGAGTGTAGAAAGAAAGGAGCAAAATGCTGAAGACTGAACTTTGAATAGAGTTAGGTGACAGGAAGAGGAAGGAAATTAAAATAAGGTACAGTATGGTCTATGAAAAACACTGCAAATCACGCTGAGAGAATTTTATAGAATAGGTCCTGAGTAGTGTTAAATAAAGAAGACAGGAAGGGTGAAGACTAGGGAAAGGCCATTAGATTTGGCAAGAGATCACTAGGAACCTTTGAGAGTCAGTATTCAGTGTAGTGTGGTGACTGAAGCAAGTGGTAGAGGCAACCAGTAGGAAAAGGTTTTAGTTGGCAGTGTGACCATTAATGATTATATCTAAATTTTGGAAGAATCTGTTGTAGTATGAGATGGTCAGAAAAAAGCAAAGTGTTAAGTAACAAAGAAAACATAAACCTGAAATTACTGTGCTCAATACATCTATTGCACATTACATAAATACAAAACCCAGTAACTTGTTGGGGGAGAAATTTTTTTAAACTATGAGGTCATACACAGGCTGCAAGTATACACAGTGATATGGATGAATCTCACCAGCAATATTGAGGGAAAGAAACCAGGCACATAAGGAGCCAGATATAAAGGAGTACATTCTGTATGATTCCATTTACAAATAATCCAAAAACACCAAAAAGAATATATGCTGCTAAAAGTCAAGAAAGTGGTTGCTTTTGGGGAAGGTGAATGGAAAAAGGTCCAACAGGCTTCTAAGGTGCTTGTCATGTACTGTTTATTGATGTGGGTGCTAGTTACAAAAATGTGTTAACTTTGTGATAATGCATCAAGCTCTACACTTAAGATGTGTGCATTTTTCTGTATACATTTTTCAAATAACAGTTTTTTAAAAACAAAAAGTTAACATGAAACTAGTGAGTCTAGAATGGTGAGATGCTCTCAGGCCTTCAGTTTTAAATAGAGCTTCTAGAGGGTAGGAGATGAGAGGAGGCCTGTATGGTCTTCTCTGCACTCAGGAGTTGAGCAGCACACAGGTACTACTATATCAAAAAGGAGCCACCACCAAGATACACTGTTTCTCAGATAATGTTTACATTTGTCTTAAGATTTTTATTTCTGACTAGCTTCTATTGTTAATTTGTACATATTTGTTGAACCTGAGAATTAAAATCAGAGAACAAACTTGAAATTTTCCAAAGCGACCTACATCAGTGATATGACTTGAGGTAAAACCAAAACTTAAATGTGAGGCAACCCTGGCTGGTGGCACAGTGGATAGGGTACTGACCTGCAAACCCAGGGGTCCCTGGTTTGATTCCCAGCCAGGGAACATGGCCGGGTTGCAGGCCGGATCTCCAGCCAGGTCTGTGGCTGGAGGCAGGTGGAGGGTAACCATGCATTGAGGTCTCTCTCCCTCTCTCCTTCCCCTCTATCTAAAAATAATAAATAAAAAATATATATATTTTTTAAGTGAAGCAGGTAGAGATGAAATGCTGCTTCACTCAGTGGAGAAGGTGCCAGCCTGTGAACCCAAAGGTTGCTGGTTCAATTCCCAGCCAGGGCACATAACCAGGTTGCAAGCCAGATCTCCAGCCAGGTCTGCAGCTGGAGGTAGGTGAAAGGCAACCATTCATAGATGTCTCTCTCCCTCTCTGCCTCCCTCCCTTCCCCTCTGTCTAAAAATAATAAATAAAATCTTTTTTTTTTTTTTTTTAATGCTGCTTCAGTTTGTTGAAAGGGGCTTAGAGATTTCCAACTATGGATGCGATATCTGTCACCCCATTGATTGTCAGGATTGATTAGGCTGATCTGACTGGCTAGATGGGTGTCCCCTTTGTCCCTCATTGATCCATGTGCATCCCTCCCAAAGCTGTGCACTCAGTCAAAGAGGATGACTAAGGGGGGAAAAATAAATGTCCAACTTGATCATTTCTCCCACTGGATCATTTTGTCATTCATTCCATTTCTTTAACCTGCTTCAAGCATTAATCTAAAAGTTTCCATTACAGCTGAACAAAAATAACAACCCAAAAGAGTAATCCTGAGAAATATACAAGTTGTTCCTGACACATAATTGATTATATGACCACACATTTACTTTACCTAATTTTATTAATTTAAAAGTTATTCAAGTCTGTTAATTTTTATGCTTGGAAGCTATTCAAAAGTGATTACACATAACCTTTTCTGTGTGTTGCAACACAGTCCCAGTGTTTAAAAACATTCACAAGAGACAGACTGCAGCTAAGTACATAAGGTCCCTCACCAGTTCCCCAGGCTTTGCAATCTTTTATCCTCAATGCATTAAAATGAACATAATGACTTAGTTTCCTATTCCTTCCATTAATTGCTAATTGATTCTTATTACATTATGGCTATCTCCAAGTCTCTTCAGAGAATCTAAAATACATGAAGTAATTCTATGACTACCTATAAAAAGGATACAAATCGAGACCATGATTATCATGTACCCAAAGTACAAGATGGTGCTTGTAATGCTCATGGTTTAAAGTTTGGTAAAGAACTAATAAATTGCATACATACAAAGATAAACAGTTGTAAAACCACTAGTGAAAAGGGTTTTCTATCACCAATGATAATCCTGCAGAAAAAGTAGAAAAAAAAAACTTTTTAGATAAACTTGTAACTCTAAATGGGTTAGTAATTATGGTAATAAAAATATAAGGTAGGCTCTGTAACCTTATGAATTAAAAGAAATGAAGGAGGAAGTTTTATAAGAAAATTAATATAATATTACTGTGTAACTACTCTATGTTCTACTTGGGGTACCCTAAAAATTATAGACATTTTTTTCTAGGAGGACCACATCTGACCTTGGGGATTATACTTCTAATATATGCATCCTCTATCATGATGCTGCCTCAGCCCTGGAACCTTCCAGGTCAGTTTTAATATACTAGCCAGAATTATGCTGGGCCTGAATTGACACCTTAGGCTGGGTAATGAAGGTGAGTATAGAAACTTAAGATAGACCTTTTGTGGTTAATGGAATTTGTTTTGACCAGGGAAATACAGAACCCATGGAGGCATGACTGAGGTCAACATGCAGGTCATTCTCACCCTGAGCCATGGGCTCCTGTGAATGATAGTTTTATTATAAAGGTACTATGGTCAAGGGCCAAAGGGATAGACAGTGCAGAAAAGAGTTATCATAGCAGGTCCAAAGTTCTATTTTTACAAGGGCCTGCTTACAAGTTAGACCCTTGGCTTACATCTGGGGATTTGAAATTTAATTGTTACCTGACTGATAAGACTGGTTTGCTATACCTAGACGGTACAGTGTGATTTATGATGAATACCTGCTTTCCTTGTCAGAGTCTGGAATTTTATAGTTGCTAGGCAAAGGGTGTCTAACCATGGATGCCAAGTCTCTAACGGACTTCCCTAGACAGCAACATTGCATATATATTACTGTATTTTTTTACTGCTGGAGAAAGAAGCACACTTGGTGGGTCTCCTCATGAGAGAGAAAAAGCATAGGAAGACTGTACGTGAATTTCTCCAGAATCCACCTGTGTCTTTTTCCCTTGCTGATCCTGTCGTGTATTCTTTTGCTGTAATAAACCCAAGCCATGACTGCATCTACATGTTGGGTCCCATGAGTCCTTCTAGTGAATCATCAAACATGTGATTCCTCCTAAACATTTTCTAAGACATAAAAGTACAGACATTATATGCCTATTACTGTATGTCTTGTTAAAGACTGTTGCAGATTTTTTTAGAAAATTTATTATGAAATTAATAAGTAGCTAAATATGATTGTACAGAATTATAATTTTTTACCTTTATACTTATAGCTCACAAAGAAAATGCTCTAAAACATCATGTATATAATAATCATTCCCTAAACTCTGTCACCTTAAGAGAATCACTTTTTAGCTAAAATAAGAGAAATTTAGAAGGATCTTTTAAAACAAGGTTCACTCCCACCTTAGTTATTCAGGGAGATGTCAAGGGGAAAATGAAGAAGGTGTAGGGTAGAAAGAACTATTTATGCCCATAGTAACCAAAAGGCAATTAAATTAAAGTAAGAGAAACTGCCTTTGGCAGCAATCTCAAACCCATAAAATACAATCCTAGCATAAGCTACAAGAAAATTTTAATTGTTAAAAACGCCATTGAACCAGATCTTTTATATGTCTAAATGTCAAATTAGTTTCCTATATTTTCTGTGTTAACCGAGTATGCAGCAATTGTAGGAACTAGCCAGAGAGAAATTACCTTCTGTTTAAATTTTCCATCAAATTAGCATTAACTTGATAGTTACATCAAAATCAAAATGTCATTAGGAAAACACAATATAAAACCAATCCCAAGCTGTAGAAACCATGCAGTTAATATTTCTTTCTTTTCTGAACAAAGACATCTAATTACAATCATGCAAGTTTAGAAAACTTAAGATGCATTAGTTTCTTATGTCTTTACCTCAGCACATAAATGAAAATAACACAGAAAAACTGTGGCTTCAGAACAGGCAATCAGGAAAAGTATATAGACTAAGAAAAGGAAACCAAATATAAAGTACATCTACTGAGACCTGAAAATAAACATAGTTTTAAAATAAATCTGAACTTAATAACAATGAAATAGCAGTCCAAATCTCTATAAAAGATACACACTTGTCTACTAAATCTTAAATCTTCATTCCAAACCTTCATCTGTCCCTCTAGTATCAAAAAATATATATTGTCTTACCTATATAAGCTTCAGGAGCTTCAGGGTTTGTCCATATCCTCCCTAATCAGAACCAGTGTCACTACTTACCCATGTTTCTTGGCTCATATAATTTAGTTTTCACTTAAGACTCAACAATACCTCCATAATTTTCTTAATACACATTTTAAAACATGCTTTCTCTTTAGAAATGGAAGGCTGTAAATGCCATAAATACCTGTTACTGCATTACACAACAGAAAACCAGAAAACTCAAATGCCACTTTGCCTCTGAACATCTATTGACAGGTAGCCTCCTCAAAGAGGTCATTATAACACAGCACACATAATTCTATTAAATATATTTTCAAAGGTGCATTTTTTAAAAATCTGTGTGTGGATTACATTTATGCTCAACTTCTTCTGTTTCTTATTTTCTTTTGGCTAGGTACAATTAACTTTATTGAAGATACATGACATGGTAGGGCTCCCTAAGCCCTTTTTCAGGATCTACAATGGAAACTGGAGAGCAGGAGATTCTCAGCATGTTGGGGGATCAATCTGGAGTAAGGACTCCCCAACAGCTGATGGCCTCTCTTCCTCTTGCTGGGGCAAGATGGTCTAGTGAGCTCTTACTCCCTTGAGACCATCTGGACCATGAGGTCCAATACCCTGTTATAGCCAAATTCATTGTCATACCAGGAAATGAGCTTGACAGAGTGGATGTTGAGGACCATGCAAGCCCAAGAATCCAAGGGGAGAAGTGGGTGTCACTGTTAAAATCACAGGCAGCAGGTCAGATCCACAACCGACACATTGGAGTTGGGGACACAGAAGGCTATGCCAGTGAGCTTCCCACTCAGCTCAGGGATGACCTTGACCACAGCCTTGGCAGCACCAGTAGAAGAAGAGATGAAGTTCTGGCAAGCCCCTCAGCCATCATGCTGCAGCTTCCCAGAGGGGCCATCCACAATCTTTTGGGTGGCTGTGATAGCATGGACTGTAGTCATGAGTTCCTCCATAATGCTGAATTTGTCATAGATGACCTTGGCTAAGAGGTCCAAGCTGTTGGTGGTGCAGGAGGCATTGCTGACAATCTTGAGGAAGTTGTCATACCCATCATAAACATGGTGGCATCTGGAGAAGGAGCAGAGATGATGATCCTCTTGGCTGTACCCTTCAAGTGAGCCTCAGCCTTCTCCATAGTAGTGAAGATACCAGTGGACTCCACAGCATATTCAACACAAGCATCACCCCATTCAATATTGGCAGAAACTCACTCCTGGAAGATGGCGATGGACTTTCCATTGATGACAAGCTTCCTGTTCTTAGCCTTGACTGTGCCTTTGAACTTGCCATGAAGAAAATCATACTGAAACATGTAGACCATGTATTCTGCTGCTACCCCTGGACCAGCCAACCACTGCCTCTCACCCCAGCCATTGATTTGTTCACTCTGAGCTTTACCATCGTGTCTCAGGGGTGCAGCTGGCACTGCATAAGAAGAACTGGAGGAGCAGAGAGCCTAGGTCCAACTTTGAAGAAATAAAGTAATTTATTTTGTTATTATAGAGCTGAGCTGACTAAATTGGGATGAGCAACATATATTTTTAAAAACCTTCTGAAGATAAGAAGAAACTGATGAAGCAATCAATACCCCATTTTAAAATCTCATCTTAAATATATAGTTGGGTGTGAGAATGAAAGATAGGAGTTTGGGGAGAATTATTTCTGTAAATAATAAATATATACAAATTTTCACACAACAAGCACTCATTTTTGTTTCTCATTAAAACAAAAATTAATTTGTCTAATGAGTCTTTTAGTTTTTACTTTAAAATTATTTTCCCAGCCCTGGCTGGTGGCACAGTGGATAAGGTGCTGCCCTGGGAACCCAAAGGTCACTGGTTTGATTCCCCAGGTTGCAAGCCAGGTTGCAAGCCAGGTCTCCAGCCAGGTCCGTAGCTGGAGGCAGGTGAAAAAGGCAACCATACATTGATGTCTCTCTCCCTCTCTGCCTCTCTCCCTTCCCCTCTCTCTAAGAATAATGGATGAGATCTTTTAAAACAATTATTTTACCATTAAAAAATCTGGAAAATATGGTTACTATAATCTATTTTGCAACTTGTTCAATAGTTAGTTGCTAACAAGGTAACAGATTTCCTGCTTATCTTTCTAATAAATTTGATATAATGCTGTTTAAAAGATGAGCAATTAAAGTGTATGATTAAGCCAAGTAAATTTATATGATATAAACACAACACAGAATATTCGATCTGACACAGGACATGAAATATTTTCAAGAGCAATCATGTGGGCAGAGGCTAGATCTATGCCATGTAATGGAAATATATAACACAAGCCATATATGCAATTTAAAATTTTTAGCAGCCATATTTTAAAAGTAAAAAGAAACATTAATTTATTTCATTTTATTTGCTCTAACATGCCCAAATACTATCATTTACATTTTTGATCAATACAAAAATTATTAATCAGAAATATTATATTCTTTTTTTTTTTTGGAGTTTGCATGGAAATTTATTGCATTGGAAGCATTACACATTTTAGCCTTGACTTCTTAGAGCAGTAGCATTATCCTAAGTAACACTTAGCCTTCATTGAGTACCTATTTTGTGTGGGACCCTATGCTCCAAATGCCTCAATCATCTGCCCTTCCAATTTCCACAACAGACCATGACCTTGGAGTTATCCCCATTTTTCCAGAGCAGTGAATGAGCAGGTACTCAAGCTCAGGTCTTCTAGACCCTGATTCTATAACCAGCATAGCTTTAAAGGTCCAAGGGACCCTACACTCCATGATTACACTGGCCCCTAATTCTCACCAGCTGAACAGAGAGGTGAAGAGTGTACAGGTTGGACCTGACAGGCCAGGGTTCAGGCTCTCACCCATGGAGGCCTCAGGTAAGGGCTTGGCTTACCTATGCCTCAGTTTTCTCCTCTGTCGAATGGGGCTGCAGGGAGACATTGCACCACATGGGATCATTTGGGTTTGAAATCAGATACTGATCATCAGGCACTGGGCTCTGATTATGGCTCTGGATATGGCATCGATTGCATCCTCATGGGAAGCAGCACCCTCCCGGCACCAGTTCCCACCCCCCACCCCTACCCCCACCCACCCCCAGTCACCCTCAGCCTCTTTCCTCCTAGCCTGCCTGCCTTTCCCGACTTATCTTTCTT
>PVIW01013844.1:0-25672 GCA_004026585.1 Noctilio leporinus | reverse complement strand
AATCCCATTTACCATAGCAACAAGAAAAATAAAGTACCTAGGAATCAACTTAACTAAGGAGGTCAAAGACCTGTACTCAGAAAACAACAGAACAATGAAGAAAGAAATCAAGGAAGACACAAATAAATGGAAGCATATACCATGTTCGTGGATGGGAAGAATTAACATCATTAAAATGTCCATACTACCCAAAGCAATCAACATATTCAATGCAATCCCAATTAAAATACCAATGACAGACTTCACAGAAATAGAAAAAATACTTCAAAAATTTATATGGAGCCAAAAACACCCACGAATAGCCACCACAATCTTGAGAAAGAAGAACAAGGTAGGAGGAATCACAATACGGGACTTCAAACAATATTACAAGGCTACTGTCATCAAAACAGCATGGTACTTGCATAAGAATAGACATATAGATCAATGGAACAGAACAGAGAACCCAGAAATTAACCCAGGACTCTATGGTCAACTCATATTTGACAAAGGGGGAAGGAACATCCAATGGAGTAAAAACAGTCTCTTCAACAAATGGTGTTGGGAGAACTGGACAGCAACATGCAAAAAGATAAAACTAGACCACCAACTTACACCATACACCAGAATGAACTCAAGATGGATAAAGGATTCAAACATAAGCAGTGCCACCATAAAGGTCCTGGAGAAAAATATAGGCAGTAAACTTTTGGATATCCTATGCAAATATATGTTTACTGATACTTCACCAAGGGCAAAGGAAATCAAAGAACGAATCAACCAATGGGACTATATCAAATTGAAAAGTTTCTGTTCAGCTCAAGAAAATATCAGCAAAATTAAAAGGGAACCAACTGTATGGGAAAACATAATTGCCAATGATACCTCAGACAAGGGTCTGATCTCCAAAATATATAAAGAACTAATGTGATTCAACACCAGGGAGACAGACAGCCCAATTAAAAAATGGGCAAAGGACTTGAACAGACAACTCACTGAGGAAGATATACAAAGGGCCCAGAGGCATATGAAAGAATGCTCAACATCACTAGTCATCAGAGAGATACAAATTAAAACCGCAATAAGATACCACCTCACACCTGTCAGAATGGCAATCATCAGCAAATCAACAAACAACAAGTGTTGGCGAGGATGCGGGGCAAAGGGAACCCTCATACACTGTTGGTGGGAAAGCAGGCTGGTGCAACCAGTGTGGAAAACAGTATGGGGTTTCCTTCAAAAACTAAAAATGGAACTGCCTTTTGATCCAGCAATTCCACTACTGGGACTATACCCAAAGAATCCTGAAACACCAATTCATAAGAACCTATGCACACCTATGTTCATAGCGGCACTATTTACAATAGCCATGTGCTGGAAACAGCCTAAGTGTCCATCAGTGGATGATTGGATCAAAAGACTTTGGTACATTTACATAATGGTATTCTATATAGCAGAAAGAAAGAAAGAAGTTGTACCCTTTGCAACAACATGGGTGGAACTGGAGAGTATTATGCTTAGTGAAATAAGCCAGTCAGTGAAGGATAAATATCATATGATCTCACCCATTATGGGCAATAATGAGTAAAACTAACAACAAGCAAAACAGAACCAAATATATGAATACAAGGAATAGGCCTTCAGTGGTCAGGGGGAACGGGGTTGGGGGAAGGGGGGAGGCAGAGGCAAAGAATGGGAGCAGCTTAGACAAGAACCTAGTATAAAGGAACCATGGACATGGACAACAGGTGGGATTGACTTTGGGGGGAACGGGTGGGTGGCGATGGGGACAGATGGGAGCAAAAAGGGGATGGATGTAATATAGCAACAATAAAATTTAAAAAAAAAAACAAACTGCAAATGAATTTAACTAATAGCAAAGGTGTCAAGCACACAGAATCAGAGGAGTTGTCCTCCACCAAGAATTTTGAACTGGATTACAAGGCAGCAAGCATACTCAGGAAGAGGAATAGTTATAAGCTTATCATGACTACATGTTTAGAAGCATTTCACTGTGGCATTACTTACTTTATCAGATTTAAAAATAATTCTGTTGAAATTTCTTTTTTGGTTGATAAAACTTTTCATCATGTATCTTTTCCATATACTCTAAGGGAAATCTAAGACCATATACTCTAAGGGTCTTAGTCTATTTCTCATAATTTTGCTTTGGTGGAGACATAGGTACAAGAAATATTTCAGTTTCTCCTAAGCAAATACAAGAGAACAACAGCACAAGTCAGCAATATTGAAAATGCCATAAGGTCAGTCTCAGAGACAACAGGAAGCAGGAGATACAGAGAACATGCTCAGTTTTAGAAACAGAGAATTTGCACATGGCATCACCACAAGAGCAAGTGGACCAGCACTGAGAAATTTTACAATTTTATTTTTTTATTGTTGACACTATTATAGATGTAGCCCACTTCCCCACTTTTGCCCACTGCCTCCCAGACTCTGCGCCCGCCCCCCCCACCAACTTCCCCAACCACCACTCTTATCTGTGTCCATGGCTATGCATTTCTGTTCTTTGGCTAATTTCTTTTCCTTCTTGTATCCAGTCCCCCTCATCTTGACCCCTCTCAGAGGTCAATCTGAAAGAAAGGATAAAACTTCAGATTTATAATGTAAAATCACCTGCCTTTTAAAAAAAACTGAAAGCAACCAGTTCAAGAAACACAACAATAACTACACTATATGAACCAAGCAGTGATATCTTTTTTTTTTTGCAAGCTTTGTCATTAATTACCTTGTATCTGGCTGGATCAACATTATAGAAATTACCTGGTAATATATAATAACAAACAAAAACCAGAAAAGAATAGATTGTTGTTAAACCCCTGTCTGTCTTGTTGATGATGTGTCTGTAGAATTCTTCAATCTGGTGTTCAAATAATAGAATAACTAATACATGTTTCTGCATTCTTTTATAGTTTGGTTGAAAATGATGCTGCAGATGATATTATATGAATTTCTATACATTACCTTCCTATAATCTCAGGTATAAATATAATATATTTTGGTTTAAAATGCACTGCATATCATTTGATTAAAATGGTATAGCCATTTCTCAAGGTAATTTCTTTCAATTATCCAAGAAAGCCTAGTCTTTGCATGTTGACATTTGCAAAGCAAGAATTAATTGTTTCACTAAAGCTCCTCTTATATCTAGCTATGCTTTCCTACCCAGGTTTCCTTTTCTTTAAGGATGATTTCTTCACCACCATGAGTCACTAATCATATTGTCCTCAGTTCTCAAAATTCCCTTAATGCCACAGGTTTATAAAACATAAATGATGGAAAGACCATCTTATATCATTGAATTCTAAAGTATTTCTAATGGATCATTCCCTTAAAATGTGTATATACACACACATATGTGTGTGTGTGTGTATCTACGTTGTGTACTTTAGTTATAAGTTGCTCATAGCTAAAGCATATAACAAATGTATATTATTATAAAGAATATATCCATATATTATTTATAAGTTGCTTGTAACCAAAGTACATAACATAGATACATATAAAATAATGGTTAAGATAAATCATTGTAATGGTATGAAATCAATCTAAAACATAATATTTAAGAAGTACAAAAAAAGCATTATTGAAAAGAAAATATAGTGGTGACTATACATATATATATATATATATATTAAAGATTTTATTTATTAATTTTAGAGAGAGAGGGAGGGAATGAGACACAGAGGGAGAGAGACATCAATGTATGGTTGTCTTTCACCTGGCTCCAGCTACAGACCTGGCTGGAGACCTGGCTTGCAACCTGATTATGTGCCCTGGCTGGGAATTGAACCAGCAACTTTTGGGTTCCATTACCCACCAATGGCATATTCACTGATCTAGAACAAATACTCCTTTTTGACATAGATTATGTTGCATCTATAAATTTTTTTGGGTAGTATGGATATTTTAATGACGGTAATTCTTCCAAATCCATGAACAGAATATGTGCTTACATTTATTTATATCTTTATCAATTTCTTTCTTTAGTGTTCTATAGTTTTCCACCTATAGAAATATAGGTGATCTCAAAAATGTATAAAGAACTCATATAACTCATTACCAGGAAGATAAGCAATCCAATTTAAAAATGGACAAAGGACCTGAATAGACACTTCTCTCAGGAGGACATACAGATGGCTCATAGACATATGCAAAGATGTGCAATATCATCAGCCATCAGAAAGATGCAAATTAAAACCACAATGAGATATCACCTCACTCCTGTCAGAATGGCCACCATTAACAAATTAACAAAAAAGTGCTGGTGAGGATGTGGAGCAAAAGGAACACTAGTGCACCATTGGTAGGAATTTGGCCTAATGATTCCACTGCTGGAAATATACCCTAAGAATCTCAAAACACCAATTCAAAAGAATTTATGCATCCTTATTTTTATAGCATCTTTGTTTACATTTGTGAAGTGCTGGAAACAACCTAAGTGCCTATCAGTAGATTAAGGGATCTCAATAAACTGTGGTATATTTACACAATGGAATACTATGCGGCAGAAAGAAAGAGAAACTTCTACCATTTGCTACAGCATGGATGGGACTGGAGACTAATATACTAAGTGAAATAAGCCTTTTGGTGAAAGACAACTACCATGTAATCTCACTCATAATGGTAATGAACTAAATAAACTAAGGAGCAAAATAGAACCAAATACATGGAAACATGAAACATAGTGACAGTGGCCAGCGGGGACTGGAGAGGAGGATAATGGTGGAATGAAAGGGAAATGATATGTCAAAAAACATATATAAATCCATGGACATAGACAAGCATGTAAGGATTGACTGGGAGCGAGGGATGGACTGGGGAGAGAAGAGAAAAGGGGGAAAATTGGGACAATTGTAGTAGAATAACAATTAAAAACTTAAGTTTACAGAAAAAAATAAACTTTTGTAAGATGTTTTTAAAAATTACAGTGTTTCTCTCCCTTTCTTCCTCCCTCCCTACCCTGCTCTCTAAAAATAATGAATAAAATATTTTTAAAAATTAGGCCCTGGCTGGTGGCTCAGTGTATAAGGAGCCAGCTTGCGAACCCAAAGGTTGCTGGTTTGATTCCCTAGCCAGGGCACATAACCAGGATGCAAGCCAGGTCTCCAGCCA
Organism: Noctilio leporinus; assembly: GCA_004026585.1. Taxonomy (NCBI): domain Eukaryota; kingdom Metazoa; phylum Chordata; class Mammalia; order Chiroptera; family Noctilionidae; genus Noctilio; species Noctilio leporinus. Next base: position 20,557 of record PVIW01013844.1, on the reverse strand, counting down.
AGTCCGTAACTGGAGGCAGGTGAAAGGCAACCTTACATTGAAAAAAAAAAAAGAAAAGAAAAAGAAAAATGATAGTTATTATTGGGTCACAAAGTATCCTTCTTAGGAGATTAAATCTTAAAATTATTTTCTTTAGTATTTATAGCATGTCTTTTTTTTTTTTTTTTTTTTCTTTTCACATCAACTGGTATTTACTGAGGACTGTGCTTTTGGTAACTGCTTGCATTTTCTAGTTCTCTTCTACTGACAAAAGTTTAAAGTAAAACTTGGAGCTCCTTGTTAAGAAGAGCAATGAATGAAAAGGCAAATTTTGTGGATTAATTTTGCTCCTAATATCTTGCTTTTTATGAAACTTCATTTTATTGGCTCATTTTTCTGGTTTTTTAAAACATTTATTTTTCTCTTTTATACTAAAGAGATGAAAGTGCTTGTAAATAAGGTAATAGATACATATTGTTTGGTGTTCTGTGCTATTTTTTCTCTGTCTCTTCCTGTGATTACTTTCCAATCAATCACAACTTTAATCACATTTAAGGCTGCCTTTATACTTCACCATGTGAATTGGGGAACGGCAATTTTTTAAATTTTATTTTACCAATGAAAACAGTGGGTCTTGATAATTCAGCCTAATTTTACTTGTTTCTAAACTGTAAACTGTAAACTGAAATTAACTGATCTATTGCCATATTTCTCCCTATTCTTTCTTTTTTTTTTCCTTAAGAGAACTCCAAAAGAAGGAAGGAAAGAAGGTAGGAAGGAAGAACGGAAGCAAGGAAACAGGACAATTAGCTTTCTATTTAGTTTATAGGTACCATGTAAGATCTTGGGGCAGGGGGGGAAGAAATACAAAGTCATCTGAAACTTTGCTGGATTTTGTTTCACTATGAACTATCCAGCCATTGTTAATATAACAAAAACAGTTTGCGTGACATTGATGTGACCTGGCAACCAAGGAAAGTGGACTGGAATGTGCATTTATGAACAATGATGGCTTCACTGTAGTAGTTACTGGGGATGGGAGTTGCCTTTGGGTAAGCATGTGTACTGTCTAGTCATCATTTTCAAAATGACTAAGCAAGTAGAGCAATGAATCTGGATCAGATCTTGCATTGAGCTTGAGCATTCCTCTGTGGAAACTATTTGGAAGAGTCAGAAGGCTGCAGCTAAGGGCCAGATCCTGCATCACATCTTGTGTAGAGGTTTTTGGCAAAACATCAAATCACCAAGGTAATTCAGCCCCCTTACCTCCCAGATTTGGTGCCCTGTAACTGGCTTTTCTCAAAACTAAAATAGCCTTTGAAAGGTTAAGAGATTTTAGACCATTGATGAGTCTCAAGGAAAATACAACAGAGCAGCTGATGGTGACAGAGAGAACTCTGTGAGGTCCCAAGGTTCCTACTTTGAAGAGGACTGAGGTGGAATTATCCCATGCATGTTTTTGTATCTGTACCTTCTTTAATACATGTTTCTTTTTTTCATACTGCATGGATCTATACCTTCTGGACAGACCTCATATACTTCTTAACTAAACTATAATATGATGCAGTGAATGAGTATAGACTCTAGGAACAGAATAAGGGGTTCTATACTTATGACTCTGTGTGTGTGTGTGTGTGTATTTATTTATAGAATCCACTGACTCTCCACAAATATTTCTCTTAACTAAAAAACATATATAAAGTTGTATAACAAATACTATAAACAAAAGTAAATTTTAGACTTCAATAAAAATGAAAAAGCATTAATTAGAGTAAAAGTTCCTAATAGCAACTTATATTGTGCTCCACTGAGACAAAAGGGAAGTTGGCTTTTATAGGGAAAATTCACACCCAGGCTCTCAATTAGGTCCATTTTTATGTAAATGAGGTATCCGAATTTTCCATTTCTGATGGAAAAAGGCAGATCACAGCCCCCAGCAGAACAGATAAAACCCGGGCTTCCCTGCAGTAGTTTATTCAGATGGTATAGCCAAACAGGGCATAGTGAGGGAAAGGCCAGAGAGTTTAGTCTGAACTTCTTCCTCATATACAGTTGTGAGGAGCCTCTGTCAGCAATTGACCACTTGACTATTATTAGTTATAAAATCTGGGCCCTCAGTTGACTATGGAATTTATCCCACAAGATAAATTCTGTCTCAGGGTTCACCTCAAATAAATCTTTCTTCTCAAGGTTCACAATACTATTGATCCATTTTGAAGGTAGATAAAGCTAATGGTAAGAAAGGCATGAGGGCTTGTCTGAGATAGACAGGGACCCAGAAGATTTTCAAGTCTCAGAATATGGTCATCAGCTAGAGGCATCTATTGATTCCTCACTGCTACGAAGACATTTTCAGTGAAAGATAACAAAGTGGACCAAAACCCATGCACACATGCACTTACATGCACATATGAAAAAATGGTTTCCTGGCTGGGATAACTTTTCAGGTTGTGTGTTTTGACCATTGTTGAATTAAGTAGAATTCTGTAAGTTGTAGATAATTGACAGCAATTATACTGACAGTTTCTGTAGAAATGCAAATTAATCCTGTATCAGGAAGGAGCAATGGATACCCCTAACCAGCTTACCACCCCCACACACCTACATGAAAAAAGCTAGTTTTGCATCTACTTGTAAATTTATTTCAGCATTTCTGATTTACCTATGTAGAGGGGAGGAAAGTAATTTTTCCTCCACCTTTCTAAGTTTTTGGCTGAGGACCCTCCTGTAATAAAGATTAAAAGAAGGTAAATAGAAATTTAATAACATACACCCATCCTATACACATGTGAGAGACCCAGAAAAACTAAATGACTGTGAAATGACGCAAACCATAATGTTCGATATCTTCAGCTAAAGACAAAAGAAAGATGCTTGGGGGGTGGGTTAGCAAGTGCAGTTAACAGGAGGTTACTAGGAAAAGCACATTAAATAAGGTCAAGGATGTTATACAAATCTAAGTTACAGCCTTCTCCACTAATGAAAGTTTTTAGACATTTAGTTCTCTTACTCTTCCTGATACAGAGAGGAAGCTGCCCTTACAAATGGAGATGTCACTTATAAATGTAAAAAAAAAGCAACAACTTTGTCTTCAAAGATTCTTTCATGCTAACACTCTCCGAAAAATAACCAGCCCAAAACAATCCTTGTGCCAAAGAAGCATATTTTGGGGAAGCAAATTCTGTTCCCCTTCACCTTTATGTGGGTGTTTGGTATTTGAACTCTACTTTGAACTGATTGAATGGTTGTATTATTTTCATTAATTAAAAAGTTAAATAAAGAGGAGGAGAGACCCTCTGGGAGCAGGAGAAGGGAGCAGGGAGCCCACCGGCCAGGTCTGCTTGAGGGTGGGAACTATGCCACTGTGCACCTGGGGAGAGGGCAGCTGAGAGCCCCAGCAAGAAGGGAGGCCCAACCCTACACAACCACATGGTTGGACGGGCTCCCACTGAAACTGCAGCTCGAAACTGAACACTGGGAACTTGCTGCAGGTGGAACCAGCATGGTCATTGCAAGTGGCATAAACCTCCTCAAAGAGCTGGAGGGAAAGAGCTAGACATCACCTGGGCACTGTTTCTAAGGTGCTCCCACAGAAACAGGAGTCAATCGAAAGCAGTGAAAACCTCCACAAAGAGTTGGAACATGAGGGCTAGCCATTGCCTGCAAACTACAGCTGCAGGCCCCCCAGGGAGCCAGGTGTTCATCACAGACATTGGCTGCAAAACGCTTCTTTTTTTGTTTGTGTTTTGTTTTTTTTTTTAATTTTATTGTTGTTGTATTACATCCATCCCCTTTTTGCTCCCCTCTGTCCCCCTCCCCACCCACCCATTCCCCCCAAAGTCAATCCCACCTGTTGTCCATGTCCATGGTTCCTTTATACTAGGTTCTTGTCTAAGCTGCTCCTCTTTCTTGCCTCTGCCTCCCCACTCCCCCATCCCCTTTCCCCCTGACCACTGAAGGCCTATTCCTTATATTCATATATTTGGTTCTGTTTTGCTTGTTGTTAGTTTTGCTCATTATTGTCCCATAATGGGTGAGATCATATGATATTTATCCTTCACTGACTGGCTAATTTCACTAAGCATAATACTCTCCAGTTCCACCCATGTTGTTGCAAAGGGTACAAGTTCTTTCTTTCTTTCTGCTATATAGAATACCATTGCATAAATGTACCAAAGTTTTTTGATCCAATCATCCACCGATGGACACTTAGGCTGTTTCCAGCACTTGGCTATTGTAAATAGTGACACTATGAACATAGGTGTGCATAGGTTCTTATGAATTGGTGTTTCAGGATTCTTTGGGTATAGTCCAAGTAGTGGAATTGCTGGATCAAAAGGCAGTTCCATTTTTAGTTTTTGAAGGAAACCCCATACTGTTTTCCACAGTGGCTGCACCAGACTACATTCCCACCAACAGTGTATGAGGGTTCCCTTTGCCCCGCATCCTCGCCAACACTTGTTGTTTGTTGATTTGCTGATGATTGCCATTCTGACAGGTGTGAGGTGGTATCTTATTGTGGTTTTAATTTGCATCTCTCTGATGACTAGTGATGTTGAGCATTCTTTCATATGCCTCTGGGCCCTTTGTATATCTTTCTCAGTGAGTTGTCTGTTCAGGACATTTGCCCATTTTTGAATTGGGCTGTCTGTCTCCCTGTGTTGAGTCACATTAGTTCTTTATATATTTTGGAGATCAGACCCTTGTCTGAGGTATCATTGGCAAAACCTTCTTGAAGAGCTGGAGGGGGAAGGCTAGCCATCACTGGGGCAAATGGCACTGTGGGTCCCCATGGAGCCAGGCACTTGTAGACAGGGCTGTGAACACCTCTGCAGAGTAGGACAGGGAGGGCTAGCCATTACTGGACCAAACGAAGCTGCAGGTCACCCCACCTTGGAGCCAGGCGCCCATTGCAGGTGAAAACCTCCTCAAAGAGCTGGAGGGGGAGAAGTAGCCATCAACACCACCTAAGCACCTTGCAGTTCTTCACACAGAACCAGCCAGATAAGGGAGGGCTCCAAAACGCCAGCAGTGTGGAAACTCAGGTAGGCTACAGGAGACTCAGCCTACCAGGGGTGTAGCACTCAGAACCAGCCCTGACTGTGACAGCCATAGGCCCTGCCACTCCAAGGCCATGCAGCCTGACTGCAGACTGCAGAGACTTGACCAAGGAAAAGAGGCAGACCCAGGAAATGAATCACTGCTAATCTCAAGCACCCAAGTTACACTGAGAGCTCCATGAACTATTAATCCCTAACTTATCCTTTTCAAAAGTTACTTCCAACCCTCACAATTAGTGCATTTTAAGTAAATACTGTTTATACCATAGTGTATCCCAATTCCCATATTTTTACTCCTCCCTTATCTTAATTCACATAACTACCCAAGATCCTCCTCTTACTCTTGTTTTAAAGTCTACTCACTCTCCTGCTACAACTTATTCCTAGTCCTCAATCTAAGTATTCCTCCCCTCCCCAGCCTCTTAAAACTTTTTTTTTGTGGGTGCGCTACTAGGGCCTACACATTCCTTTTTTCTGCTAAAAGCACACAGGTCCTGGCTCCACCTGGACCAATTGGTGCTCATTGAGGGTGGACAGGGAGGTAGATGCCACAACTATATATATAGGCTTATACAGTTCACTCACACTTGAGGCATTCTGATTGTCCCATCCTCATTTCTATATAAGAGGTAAAGTTAGCTTTCTCTCTCCCATCCACTATCTTTGGTACCCTCTTGCACCCTTCAAAATGATCTATACTTTAGTCAACTTAATTGTTTTTCCCCTCTTAAAACAGTCTTATCATATCTACATCCCTATTAAGACTGGCTCAGTTGCAGCTGAGGGTATCATTAAAAGTGAGGGTTACCTTGGTGGATATGGGTATTTAGCTAGGTTCATAAGCAGATGAAAGGGGGATTAAAGGAGAAAGATATCTTTGAAGGTATGATTATTTTGCCTGGACTGGTGGTTCTGTTTTAGGAGCAGCTCAAAAACAGTGTATGAGATGGGATAGAAGGAATGTCTTTCAATCAGCCAACTGGAATGAAAGAAGCAACACATAAAGCAAATCCAAAATACAACCAGACAGTCCAAGTTAATGACATAGAGGGCACCCCAAGAGTAGCAAATTGAGGAAATCTAGGAGACTGCAACACTAAACCCCACAAATCTCCTAACACAAAAGGTCACTCCACAATGGCAGGGAATCAAAGCAGATTAATCCAAGACAAAAACAAGCAATAACAGACAGCCAAAATGGGGGAAAATTAATCAGCCCATCACCAAAAGGAAAGAAGGAGTCACCAGACAGACTGAGAAGGGAAATAGAAACTAGCAGGCTATCAGACATGAAATTCAAATAAATCATTATAAGAAGGCACCATGAATTAGGTGAACTCAAAGAAAACTAAAAGAACTCCAGAGCAACCACGAGGAACTTATGGACAATTAGGTCAATTATACCAGCATTTAAAAAGACATAGACATAGAAACCATCAGTAAGAACCAGGAGGAAATGAAGAACACAATCTCAGAACTGAAGAACACAATAGAAGGAATTCAAAGCAGGTTAGATGAAGCAGAGGATCAGATCAGCGAATTGGAGGACAACAGAAAAACAAATAACCAGACATTGCAACAAAATGAAAAAAGACTGAAAAAGAATGAAGAGGTTTTAATAGAGATACAGGACAACATGAAATGCAACAATATTTGTATCATAAGGATACCAGAAGGGACAGAGAAGCAAGGGATAGAACATCTGTTTTAAAAAGTAGTGACAGAAAACTCCCCTAAAATGATGAGTGAAAGGGTCATTTAAGTTCAGGAAGCACAGAGGATCCCAATGAAGATGAACCCAAACAGGCCTACTCCAAGACACATAATCATAAAAGTGTCAAACTTCAAATACAAAGAGAATCCTAAAAGCATCAAGAGAGAAATAGCAAATAACATATAAGGGAGCTCCAATAAGGTTATCAAATGATTTCTCAGCAGAAACAATACAAACCAGGAGGGAATGGCAAAAACGTACTCCACGTAATGAAAAAGAAAGGCCTGCAACTAAGGATGCTCTACCCAGCAAAACTCTCATTAAAAATGGAAGGTCAAATAAGGAATTTCCCAGACAAAATAAGGCTAAAGAAATACACTTCCACCAAACAGGCAATGCAAAAGATGTTAAAAGACTGCTTTAAAAAGATGAAGAAACAAATATAGAAGAGAAGAATACAAGAACAAAGGGGAAAAATGTCAATGAAGAAGTACCTCTCAATAATAATCTTAAATGTGAATAGATTAAATGCCTCAATAAAAAGACATAGGGTAGTTGAATGGATAAGACAACATGACCCACATATATGCTGTCTGCAAGAGACCCACCTCAGGACAAAATTCCAACACAGAATGAAAGTGAAGGGATGGAAAATATATTTCAAACAAATGGACATGAAAAAAAGGATGGGGTAGCAATGCTTATATGAGATAAAATAGATTTCACAATGAAGGACATAAAAAGAGACAAAGAAGGACATTGCATAATACTTAAAGAAATAATCCACCAAGAAGACATAACCCTCATATATATGTGCCAAATGTAGGAACACCCAAATCATAAGGAAAATTTTGGAGGACTTCATGAAGGATATAGACAGCAACACACTAATAGTAGGGGATTTCAATACCCCATTATCAACAATGGACAGGTCTTCCAAGCATATTGAAAATTGATACATGATCAATACTGCTTATTGGATCTGTCAGGTACATGACTATGTTTATATATTTATAAATAAGACCAAATTTATTTCAAAGTATAACACTTTTGTGGTATGTTGTTTATTTTACTAAAATTTTGCCACTTTATTGTGTGCACCCTGTATATCTCCTAGGGCAAGGGACATAAAGGAAAGAATAAACAAATGGGACAACATCAAATTAAAAAGGTTCTGCACAGATAAAGAAACCATTATCCAAATGTAAAGTGGATCAACTGTATGGGAGAACATATTTGTCAATGAAACATCTTATGATAGTTTATTAAAATACCTTTCCAGATAATACAACATTGCAAAATCCAACTTAGTAAAACTTTTTGGGAGAACATGGGAGAGGAAGCATATTAAGTGATATTCACATATACAGGTTTTGATGATCTGACTTAATCTAATAATCATTTCAAGAGGTAACAAATCAGGGTTCCAGTGGGAGAACTAAGCAATGAGGAGATAGATAGTCAACTTAACAGATGAAGAGTTCAAAACACTGGTGATAAAGATGTTCATAGACTTAACAGATAATCTTCAGTGTGGCAAAAACACAAGAGAAGTGAAGGCTATACTAAGTAAAATGAAGGAAAATTCACACAAAACCATTGGTGAAAGGAAGGAAATTTGAGTTCAAATCAATGACTTGGAACATAAATATTCACCCAGAACAGAAAGAAGAAACAAGAATTGAAAAAAAAAAAAAAAATGAGGAAAGGATTAGGAACCTCTGGGACAACATTAACTGTACCAAAATCCCTATCATAGAGATACCAAAAAAGAGGAAGAGCAAGAAATTGAAAATTTATGTGAAAAAACTGTGAAAGAAAACTTCCAAAATTTGGTGAAGGAAATAGACATACAAGTCTAGGAAGCAGAGTCTCAAAGAGGACCACACCAAGACACATCATAATTAAAATGCCAAAGGTTAAAGACAAAGAGAAAATCTTAAAAGCAGCAGAAGAAAATAAGATGTTCCTATAAGACTATCAGCTGATTTCTCAAAAGAAAATTTGCAGGCAAGAAAAGACTGGCAAAAAGTATTCAAAGTGAGGAAAAGTGAAAAGCAAGGAAAACCAAGATTAATCTATCCAGAAAATATTTCATTTAGATAGGAAGGGCAGATAAGTGCTTCCCAGACAAAGTAAAACTAAATGAGATCATCATCACCAAACCATTATTAGATGAAATGTTAAAGGGCCTTATTTAAGAAAAAGAGGATCAAAACTATAAATATTAAAATGACAACAAACTCACAACTATCAACAACTTAATCTAACTTAATCTAAAAAATAAAAACAAAACAAACTGAGCAAACAACCAGAATAGGGACAGAATCATAAGTAAGGGGATCATTTGGAGGGTTATCAGCTGGGAAAGGGAAAGGAAAGAATGGGGAAAATGGTGCAGGGCTTAAGAAGCATAATTGGTAGGAACAAAAATGACAGGGGGATGTTAAGAATCGTATAGAAAAGGGTGGCACCAAAGAATTTATATTCATGACCCATGAACATGAACTAAGGCGGGAGGAGATTGCTGGATGGCAGAGGGTACTGGGTGGAGGGAGCAAAGGGAAAAGAAATTGGGACAACTATAACTGGATAATAAATAAAGTATACTTAACAGTAATCTTCACAAAATTGATAGAATAGGATGTACTTATTTGTATATAACTGTGGTTTGTTTTTTTATGTCTTGCTCATTTTATAAATTAAGATGTAGCCCTTTGATATCCTTCCTTGTGTGTCTAACAAAATCAGAACATTAAGAGGACAAATTATGCATATTACATACACCTGTAGAATCTCTTGATGATATTATTAATATTCTCTTATAGCCATAGATAGCATAGTTGGCTTTAATTAAAAGTATTTGACAATATCAACAAATTAACTCTGTCTTTTTTAAAATAAATTCCAAACCTGTTCCTCCTCATGTCATCAAATTTGTCAAATAACGTCTTCACTGTTTTGCCTGCATTCGTTCCTCGGTCATCTGGCTTTTGCTGTCAGCACTACAACTGTTCTCAGGAAGAAGCCTTTCATGACCTTTTCAATGTGATGGACATTGTTCTGTCCTTACATTTAAACTCTCTAGTCACCCTGATTTTATTACCATCAACTTCCCTATTCTCTTTATTACTCTTGGCTCTATTGCTTTCTCTCTTCTTTAACTCATTTTTAAGAAGGCATTGCTCCCTAGATTTTACCTTTAGCCTAAAAATTTTCTAATACCACCTTGTCGGTTATGGGCATGAAATAGATGACACATGGCCATGGCTCTCTAATTAATGAGAACAGCTTAATAAAGGTACTATATGAAAAAAAGTACACAAAATTTAGGAAAATCAATAGAGGATATTTCAAAACTATGGGGCTAATAACAGTAGGAAGAATTCATCCCCTCTAGGCCTCAATAAACTCAGGGAATGAAAAGTTATATAGCCTCCTTTTCCACCTTCCAGAGGGAGCTACAAGAAGAGGTTTATCTGCTGAAGCTATGGTCTTGGATAGAGAAATAAACTCAACTTTTAGTAATCTTTTGCCTCAATAGGGAGGGAATTCAGGGAATAAGTATCTGTTTTACCTTTCTAACTCCTGATATTCTCTCAATGTTTCCCGTAGACAGACTCAGCAAAAGCCAGAGGGCAGGAGAGCTCATTGGTAAAGTCCACTCAGGTCAGTGTTCTATGATGGCAGGAAGATGGAAGGGCAAATGGAAGACAAGAATATGTAACATACTCCCTGGATGATCTCATCCATTCCTGTGATTTCAACTGTGCAACATTAACTGTAAATCAGTTGCTCCTAAATCTGGCTGAGAAGGTTATTTTTTTTTTTTTGACTTTTTAAAATAAATAAAGAAATGAACAAACAAATAAACAAATAAATAAAAATTCGTCCAAGCTGCACGTACAAAATTTTGGTTTAATTGGTCGAAAGTTGGGCCTGGGCTTTACTAACTTTTAAAGATCTTTAATATTCAATCAACATTGAGAGCCAGATTTAGGTTCAATATCTTCAAAAAGATCCAAGTTTACATGTGCTCCTGTGTCCTAAAATCCCTCCCTAGATTTGACATATGCATTTTAACCTATAAACATACAAACTGGATATTTTATCAAACACATCTTTTCCTTTCTTTGTCAGTGACACTGCTACCCAGCCAGGTTCTCCAAAGAAAAGACTAAATTGTTTACAGTTTCTCCACCCCTAAGTTCTTTCTTACTCCTTTAGCTCCATTATTCTGTTGAAATAAGTACCTCGTACTATGTCCTTAAAATGTGTCTGTCATCTTCAAACATTCACAAGCACTTTTTTCATAACTACTCTTAAACCACCCTCAAGTTTTTATTCAGCATTTTTACATAAGCAATATATTTTTAAGTATAATTAAGTATATCATGTGCCCTCCTAATGAGTTATAATTTCAGTACATTAAAATTACTGGCATACCTGGCTGGTGGTACAGTTGGATAATCACTGGTTCGAACCCAAAGGTCGCTGGTTCGATTCCCCAGCTAGGGTGCATAATCAGGTTGCAAGCCAGGTCTCCAGCCAGGTCCTTAGCTGTAGGCAGGTGAAAGGCAACCATACATTGATGTCTCTCTCTCTCTCTCTGTCTCTCTCCCTTCCCCTTTCTCTAAAAATAATAATAATAAAATATTTTAAAAGAAAAAATAAAATAAAATAAAATTACTGGCACAAATCTCTATAGTGATTGACTGAAAAACTAATTTTATAACTTTGAATTTATAAATATGCTAATAAGAGGCTTTTTAATGTTTTTAATTGTGTGGTAATGTGAGTATGTATATAATCTCTGCTTTAGGTAGCAGAAACTTCTGTTTAACTGGCATCATTCTTAGTAGAAAAATTAAGAAAAGAAGAGAGAAGATGTGCTGAGGGAGCAAGTGGTCCACTGGGTTTCTTTCTTCTAATTTAATGTTCTCCATACCAAAAATGAATCAGAACTGGGGTGTATCTACACCACCATGGATTTCTGAAAGAGGCATCAAAATGATAGGTGGGGACAACATGTCAATTCCCCTCATTTCATATTGAAATGTTAGTTAGTTATCCAGATTTTACCCCCTACATGGCATAACAGCCCTTAATTTTATCTAACATTTTTGTAAACTACCACTTCAAACAATGAAATATATCAAAGTATTTATGAATAAGGGCTGATATGAAGTGGAAAATTTGGTATTAATTAAAAAATGAAACTAAATATTTATTATCTATAGTAATATAACTCATAGAAACAGCAAAATAGGAGTTGACAAATCCTGAGAGAAAGGGGAAATGGGAAGTTGTTCAATGGGTATAGAGTTTCAATTTTGCAAGATGAAAAAGTCCTGTAGATCCATTACATATGGATGTGAATATAGTTAACACTATAAGTGGACTTATAATAATTAAGACTTAAAATAATTAAGACTCTAAATTTTGTTATGTGTTCTATATAATAATTATCAATTAATATCAAATAAAAAGACATCCTAGCACATGGACTTTCTCATCAATACCCCTAAACCACTTAATTATCACATTATGCTGACAAATTTCTGAGGTTACCTTAATTCTTCTTTTACACATTTGTTATAGTACATTTTTATGATCCTTTGTGTTTCCTCTTATAGGACTTCATATATTTTTTAATGGCAAGCCTTTGTTGATCTTGGTGATTTCAACACTTAGTGCACTGCTCCCTGCATGGGAGACTCTTAAAGGTACTTAGACAGACTGAATGAATGGTTTGGATTGATGAGTGGGTAAATTAATCAGATTTAAAACATCCATCAATATACCTCACAGAACTTTAGAAACATAGCAACTAATTGTTTGTTATTTAACATAGTTTTATTATTATTTCAGTCCTTAAAAAGATTTATTAATAATAATCAATATCCACAAAGTCCAAATGATACTAAAAAGACTGTTAAATAATCGCAATTCTTCCCTCTTCCCCCAATGTCTTGGGTGATGTGTGTGTGCCTGTGTGTGTGTGTGTGTGTGTGTGTAAAACTCTATGACATTCACATACTGAATACATGTTCTAGGCATCATTCTGGGTAATTGTGTGCATATAATCTGTTTGCCTAGGTAATCTTCACATCAATAATAAGAGGTAAGCATTATCTTCTCCATTTTCTAAATGAGAAGGTTTAGACACAGATAAGGTAAGTAACTTGTCTAATGTTACATAACTATGACTTGGGCAATCTTGAATTTTTATATAAACATATGGAAAGTGAACAATCAGCTTGATTTATTTTTTGAAGTAAACTCATCAGTGTAGCTAGAACCAAACTTGGAAATAAAAAGTCATCATCATCATTGAAATTTTCCTCAACACCCCTCCCCATTATACTAACTCCTAAAGTTAAAAAACTGACTTCTATCATCATAGTATAGTTATCTCTTGGGTTGAATTTTAAATAAATGTTTAAATACAGAGTACCTACTTTATTTCTGGCCTCATTTATTCAAAAAGCTTTAAGTTTAATCTATTTGGTTGGATAAGTATTAGTTCATTTATTTTATCACCTTAGAGAATTCCATTTGAGAGAAGTACTACAATTCATCTATTCTTTCACTGTCTAAATATGTGTATGTATATGTATATAAAATGTGTGTGTGAGAGAGAGAGAAAATGATACCATTCATTTTACAAAAGGCACTGTGCAATTCTTGGAATAAGATAATAAAACTATCTGAACCAGTTCCTTACCATCAAGAAGCTTTACATTTCAGTAGTTTGATCCACTATACTTAAGTTAACCAAGAGACAAAAAGCAATAACAAATGTAATATTTTAAAATGTCCTGTCATTCACTGATCTAACTAGACTAGCTTCAACAAATTGAAATAACAAAAAAACTATTTTTGATCATGTCAGACTTTCTTGCATTTATATAAGCTGAACTATTTAATCCATTTTATTCTGGTCATTGTTCCAAAGAATAATCTTTTTATCTTTGAGAATACCACTAGGATACACACTACTTGAGATCAAGAACCTGGGTATCATAGATTGCTAATGATTCAAAGCTTTACTTTATCATCTTAATTAGTATAATATGGGGGGAAGTAGTAGATGTTGGGTCAAAAGAATTACAATTACTTATTTAGTATTTGCTGTGTCACAACCATGATGGGTAATTTTTTCTTACCCATTAAAATGCTCTGGGGTTCAGTTTCCATGTATAAAAGAATGATTGAACCAAATGAGCATAAAGATCTTTTCTAGCTTAGGTACATCAGACTTTAGTTAATAGCTTGTAATTCTATGATTGTTAAATTAAGGGAAAAAAATTTCATTCTCAGGGAAACCATTTACCTTTGACTAATACCCTTGACTAATTTAGTCCTCAAACAAGAAATTTAATTGGGTTTATTTTAGATTATATTGCATACTATTTTTAACATACAATAAGCTTCTAATAGTTTCTTTTAATAGGCAAAAATCTGTATTTGCCTTTTAGTTCATCTCATTTAATATAGATTGCATCTAATGAATAATTTCCAGGTTTTCTTACTTATTAATTATTTAATTATTTTACCACCTTTGAGAATAAATGTCTCAACCAAGGTTAGGCACATTAAGTAAACAACAAAGATGAATCAAAAATTGCAATGTCAGTTACAGCACACACAAAAAATAGTATATCAGATTCCATAATTTCAGCTCTTATAAAATATAATTTTGCTACATATTTTTTCTGGATGCCATATTCATTCAATAAAAAGCATATTTCTAAAGCATTAGAGTAAGTTGCTATTTATTTCAGTTAGTAGCTCACATCATCTGCAAAAAACATGTTTGTAGCCTTTCAACACCCTTCAGAGATGAAAGGAAGAAATTTGTGTGCTAAAATGGCTTCATGTGCCCAAATCATGCAAATTCTCTCAGCCACTTCCTAAGATTTGCAGATGTGTAAATTGCTTCTATTTTTTTAAGAGTAGGTATACAACCAAATGAATCACAAATCAATTTTTGTCCCACCTCATAGTTCTGAAATGTCATTCTTCAAATGTTGACAATGGATTTATCATTGTTGTATTGTGAAATTCCAAAAGGAGTCTAATCATCTGTTTTAATTTTTATGAGGCAATTGGATAAAAAACAATAAATTCAAAATATTTATTTTGTCAGTGTCTGTAAAAATACATGCTTATATAGCATATGCATATATAACAGAACTCATGGATCATCATGGTAGCTTAAAAACTCCTTAGGATTTGGTACAGAACAGGAAAAAGATTGTGATTAATAAAATCTGGATGTCAAGTGCAGGGTTTTACAAAGTTTTCAGTATATAAATGACTCTCAATAAAGTGTTTTCTTATCATCACAAAATCCTGAAACCACTCTTTGTGTGAACATATAGAATAAAGAAGGAATGTTTTGTTGTTAGATTTCTTATGCATATTTTGCTAAATTTATTTCTTTTTATTTTTATTTTATTTATTTTTATGTTTTTAAAGATTTTATTCATTATTTTTAGAGAGAGGGGCAGGGAGGAAGTAAAGGAGAGAAATATCAATGTATGGTTGCCTTTCACCTGCCTCAAGCTATGGACCTGACTGGCTGGAGACCTGACTTGCAATGTACCCTGACTGGGAATCAAACCAGCGATCTTTAGCTAGCAGGCCAGTGCTTATCTACTGAGCCACCAGCCAGGGATAAATTTATTTGTTTTTAGATGACATGCATATAATTATTTCACCTTTTTGAGGGAAAATCATCTTTCCAAGACAACAAAGAAGCATTTAATTTTATAAGAAATATAATTTCAAAAGATATCTATATGTTTTAGAAACATTTGTTCTTTTCAAGTCAGTTGTGGTGGCTCTTTAAATCATATTAGAGTTTTCTTAACAAATACATAATGACAGAATGCTGTGAAGTTTAAAAGCCATTTCAAAGGAAAAAAATAATACCACAGGGTTTGAGTAAAAGTGAGATAAACACTGTTCATGTGAGTGATAAATGCAATGAGTTATCATGAAGATGACGATGGATAAATTATGACTTCTCAGGAGCCAATCTGACTGGAGCAATAAATTATACTCCTTTGTCTTTTCCAAAGGAAGAATCAAAGTACAATGGAATCTCTCTGAACTCCATTCAAATTTTGTATAGAACCTTTGTTCTGTTTTCTCCCAAATAGCCATACGCATTGTTGAGCAACCTTCTGGGCCATTAGTAAAATCCACAAAGCTGAGAAGAATACTGCAATGCATTATTTATAACTTGAAACAATTTTCTGGGTGTAACCTATGAAAGTAAAGTCACACTGAAGGTCTTGCATGGATGAAGGTTTGCTCTCTGCCCTGAGGTGTGTTCCTGTTTTCTATATATTCCTCTCACTGGCTTGGAACCAGCAAGCAGAAGCCATGACTGAGAAAAAGAAAGAGGTGAGGTACACATTTCTTTCTCCAAATGACTTCCCTCTCTTTCCATGAAAAATGATGTATTCAGTTTTGAATAGAAAGACTCTGATGCAACATCAAGAGTCTCCAGAACTGGGTAAATTTAGAGTGGATAGTGAGAAGTGGAAAAGAAGGATAGGGAAAGAGACAGAGGAAAGGCAGAGAGAAACATTAGATAATCTCTCTGCACTTTTTTGACAAAAGTTCTTGGGCAGCTCTCTGCTATAATATGGGTTTGAACTGAAATAACGTTGATATATTGTTGAGGATACAATTCTCTATCCCTCCTTGAACATACATAAAAATTTCAGTAATGAACTGAGTATCTGAAGACCTGAAAACCACTGTTTTAACCTGGTTTTTATTTGTTTATATCTAAAAAACCCTCTACACCTACCTCATAGAAGGGAATCTTATTATCTTACTTTTATATTTATATTAAAAACATCTCATTTTTTCTAATGATGCAACCATGATGATCTCAATAATTCATTGTTAGTCAGTAATAAAATAATCATTATTCCAATGACAGACATTTTATTTCTAAGAATATTGTAAACATGTTACTGTGCATGTGCACGCACACATGCACACACACACATACATTTCAATTTGGAGCATCTCTTTAAATTCAGCAGAAATTTAACCAATATTTTTTGACATCCTATTTTGGGGCTAAGTATTGTTGTTGAATTGTTTTATTTTTATTTTTCTAACACTTAACCTTTCCTTGCCAAAAATGTCAACCATCTAATTTAATTATCTCTTCAAAAGACCCATCTTTCTTTTTAGCATGCTTTCAAAAACTTTTGTCCTAAAATGGAAGTGTAGAGAAGTCTCTTCCAATAATTACTTCTAAGAAGTACAAGCCTTACCTACTACTTTCCTTGTGCCACCAGCTAGATATCTTATTTCTGATGCCTCAATTCATTATTTCCTTCAGTTGCTTCTAGATGATAAATGATCACCTGAGAACTAAGCCACAGGCCTCCTGTTGGCCACCATCACCCTTGGGCTGCTGTGACACTTCCCATAGCTGAATGATGTCCACTTTGTACAAACATCACCTACTGTGCCCTCCATGGATTGAAAATTTTCCAATTTATCTTGTCTCACTCTTTGTGATTTCTTTTTATTGACTTCATTTATCTTTCTATCCTCAAATGTGGAAGTTTCCACATTTTACTTTATATAAACTAATTCACTCAATGAATGTACTTATGACTTTACTTTTATATGTCTGATGTTCCTGTCCCATAAGTATAGTTGTCCAATTGGAAATTCCCTTAATTATTGATTGCCATTTCAACCTAAGTATGTTCAAACTTGAGCTCATCACATTTCTTCAAAAATCATCTTTTCTTTAAATCAATCCAACAGTTCATGGCATGGAGTCATTGCTCTTGCAGTGTATTTTGGAGTCATCATTCTTTATTTTTTTTCATAATCTCACCCATGTTTTTACTCTTAAAAATTATTTGTGTTGAACTAGTTTTCTTCATTCCTTTGGCTAACCCTCATAACTGATTATCTTATTTCTGTAATTTCACATTTACACTATTACACAATTCTCATGCCAAAACCACTTTGCCTTCCATAATCCACAGATCTTCTTCAATATATTGGCAATTTCCTCTAGATTCTACTGCTTCAAATATAAATCTTCCTTTACCTAAATCAAGCCTGCCCTCAATTGAGGTTATTTTAATTCAGTATGGTTAGAAATGATCACATTAAAAAAGAATGTACTATAAAGTAGTATCTTTATTATAGTCTATGTCCTTATGCATCTTATTTAAACTTTTTGTTTTGTGTTTGGCTGGGAGATAATATAAACACACTGAAAATTTATTTAATATAAACTTTTTCCCTTTTTTCCCTCATGATTTGACTGCCTCTTCCAGTCTAATAGTGCCATGACTTAGCTGCTCTCTTCTTGAAGATCCACTATCTTAATCACTAAGCTCTCAGGACATCAGATTCTTGTCAGTATCAAACTGTCTTAAAAATAAATCTTCAGATCTGTTGACTATGACAACAGAATTTTGGTCAAACTAAAGAAAACATCTTGACTTCAGTTGTGTTTCATCCTCTGGCTCATGAAAGCAAAGTGACCCTACCAGCCATACCCTCTTGAAACCAGGAAAAAGGATTCCATGATTGACATTAAGACTGATAAAATAATCACTATTTCCTACCCTGGCCCCAACAAATTAGTACAACTCACAACCCCAACTTTCTTAATCATTGTGATTAATAGTTCTTATATATAATTTGTCCCAGTGTGGACAATCTGGAATCTAGGCTTTAGCCTCATAGTATACCTATGACTCCAAGCTTGGCACCATTTCCTTAAACTAACCTTTACTTTCTTTGCTGTAAACTTCTAGTTGTAATTTATTGGGATTTGATATGCACAAATGAATCCCTTTAGTTAAGTAACAATATTTTTTATATTTTTCTGTATAAAAGTATTTTATTACAAAAGACTTATTTTAGATTTTAACAACTCAAACCTTGCCTTTTTTTTTTTAGCAGTTTCATATTTGCTTCTTATGATAAGAAAAAGTTTCTTCATTTATTTTTTATGATTTTGTATCATTATCCTCATAACCCTTTCCCTGAAACAGACACAACAATTAAAGCATCATTGTTTCTCCTGTCAAATTACTAGGCATCTTTTGTCAAATGGATAGGCATAAATGTAATTCAGGACCCACCGATATATTTTAATGGATTTAACTTTTTTCTCTTACCACAGTATAATTCAAAATCTACTCTATTTACAGACTAGTCCATTATTCATCTTCCTGGTCTTTTTCCCACATCCACTGATGCTATTCCTCCATTTTCCATAACTTATCACACACACCTATCTCTAAATCTCTAGTTCATAATTCTTCACTACAGCCCCCAATCCATGTAACTCTTAGGAAGAATAACAAGTAATAAACCAGATTCTCTCATGACTTCTAGTATTTCCTGTTGAGAGTCTAAACATTCTTGTAAACCAAATACTCTAGAGTTGTACACTAAATTCAACCTCAGTGTAGCTATGACTATAGAGAAGACCCAATCCAAAAAGCATTTAAATTTGTAATAATAGAATGTTACTTTCATTGCATTTAGAAAATGTAGCTCAGTATAAAAAGACAACCAATTTGATTTTCCTTATCTATTCCATGGAACAAACTACATTCCTATACTGGGTAATTCCTAACTAATTCATATGTGTGGACACCTGGAATTTTCCCCTGTGTTTTCCCATACACAGTAATAAAAGAGAAAGAGTATCTGTAGCTGGCCTTTCTCTATAGAACTTCTGAATTACTGTTCATTTTATTCCTTAAAAAAAAAAAAAAATGACATTAGATAGCTGTGAAAAGATATTACTCTCAAAAGAACATTGACCCCTGGCTGGTAGCACAGTGGTTAAGGCGCCAGCCTGCCAACCCAAAGGTCGCAGGTTCGATTCCCCAGCCAGGGTACATAACCAGGTTGCAAACTAGGTCTCCAGTCAGGTCTGTGGCTGGAGGCAGGTGAAACGCAACCATACATTGATGTCTCTCTCCCTCTCTGCCTCTCTCCCTTCCCCTCTTTCTAGAAATAATGAAATAAAATTTAAAAAAAAAATTTTTTTTAAAAAAAGAACATTGAAGTACTATTCATTGTCATGACTTCAATTACTTATTATCAAATGCTATTCAAAAATATCTCCAGCCCATGTCTCTAGTTTGAACTTGAAATTATATATCCAGCTGTTTAATCTACATCTATCTTGAATATCTTAGATATGGGCAACTGAAGTCTAGCTTTTCTACCCCCAAACACTCCCATCCCTTCAACACCACCTCTAGCCAGTGTTGTCTGAGTGAAGTGATTGAACCTCTACCTACAAAGTGCCTCAAATCAGAAATTGAATATCCTTCTTTCCTTCGTAATCTCCAAGTTTGCATAAATGCTACATCTTACCTATGCTTCCCCCTAAAGAAAGGCCCTTTATATCAATTTGCTACTCTTCTTTCTTACTGTCCTTATTGTAATCTAGTCCAAACTGTTTTGATTTTTTGTTTGTTTGTTATATTATTAGTAATTAATTCTAAGCCTTCATTTTTTTTCAGTTCCAACTACTCCCCACTCTTCAAATTCATCTTTCAAAAATTGAAATTATTGGCTACAAGGCTACTGTCATCAAAACAGCATGGTACTGGCATAAGAATAGACATATAGATCAATGGAACAGAATAGAGAGCCCAGAAATTAACCCAGGACTCTATGGTCAACTCATATTTGACAAAGGGGGAAGGAACATCCAATGGAGTAAAAACAGTCTCTTCAACAAATGGTGTTGGGAGAACTGGACAGCAACATG
>PVIW01013843.1:0-25673 GCA_004026585.1 Noctilio leporinus | reverse complement strand
ACTTGTACCCTTTGCAACAACATGGATGGAACTGGAGAGTATTATGCTTAGTGAAATAAGCCAGTCGGTTAAGGACAAATATCATATGATCTCACCCATTACGGGACAATATGAGCAAAACTAACAACAAGCAAAACAGAACCAAGTATATGAATACAAGGAATAGGCCTTCAGTGGTCAGGGGGAACGGGGATGGGTGGAGGGGGGAGGTAGAGGCAAAGAAGGGGAGCAGCTTAGACAAGAACCTAGTATAAAGGAACCATGGACATGGACAACAGGTGGGATTAACTTTGGGGGGAATGGGTGGGTGGGGAGGGGGACAGAGGGGAGCAAAATGGGGATGGATGTAATACAACAACAATAAAATTAAAAAAAAAAAAAAAAAGAAAAAGAAAAGAAACTCACTATCTAGCGGAGACAGGTAGACCAGACATATATACAAATACAAATGATACTGTCTGATCAGAGGCATTGAAATAGGAGGATCATGGGAGCATGTAAGAGGAAAAACTGTGCTAACATATAGTGCTTTTGCTGCCTAACATGGCTTCTTTGGAAGCAGATCTTATCCCACTTAGATGGGTACATTACCTAAATTTAGTGTGATGACTAATTTTGTATAGAAACTTGACTAGGCTAAGGGATGTTCAGATAGCTGATAAAACATCATTTCTGGGTGTGTCTGTGAGAGTGTCTCTGGAATAAATTAGTATTTGAATCAGTAGACTGAATAAAGATCACATTCAATGCTGGGTGGCATCATCCAATCTGTTGAGGGCCTGAATACAACAAAAAGGCAGAGGAAGGGTGAATTTGCTATTTGCTTGAGCTGGGATATCCTTTTACTCCTGTGTTTTAGATATTGGCACTCCTGGTTCTCATACCTTTGGACTCGGACTGAATTACACCACTGCTTTCCTGGATCTCCAGCTTGTAGGCAACGGATCACAGGACTTCTTGGCCTCTATAATCATATGATTCCTATTATTAATAAATAAACAAAAAAACAATTGGTTCTATCTTTCTGGAGAATCCTATATAATACAACTGGATAATCAGAGAACTCTGTTTCTCTGGCCATTTTCATTAGTTCAGGGATAGATTTAATACTGGAAGTTTTGCTGGGACTATTGAGAAACTAGGTCTGTGTTTCTACTGGGGTTGCTAAGTGGTAAGATGCAAATCTGTAGCTCTTGGTGGATATCTTGGCCATCATGCAAGGAGAGCTTTGTTGAGAACTGAGTTAACACATAGGAGATCAGAGACAACAAATACAAACAGATTGTTAATGACATCATTTGACCACTTTGATCTAGATAGGCCTAAAATTACCCTGTGATTTTCTATTAGTATCAGTTACCCATTTCTTTTGGCATAAGCTTACTTGTGTTGTATTTTTATCACTTGACAGAAAAAGAGTCCTGATTTATACAGGCATTATCTTCTCTCTCCCTCTCCTTCTCTCTCTCTCATTCAATGGTATGTTGGTTAATTAGGGAAGACTTCATGGAAGAAGTGAGGCCTGAGCTAAATGTTAAAGTATTGGTAGACATTACCAAAAGCAAAGGAAAATATACCCTAGGCAGAGAGACAGCATGAGTAAAAGCATAAAGAAGGTAAGATACACCACAAAATGAAGGTGATGGGGATACTGCATTTTGACATGGCGAGACAGTAGAATGAGATTCAGAGGAGGGAGAGACAAAGCTGGAGGGCAGAGCAAGGGGCCAATATGTGGAGCATCTAGAATGCCATGGCAATTTGTATTCCTTACATTCCTTTTCTGTAGCTCACCCAAAGCTTTACATTATTTCTCCTTTTGTTATTAGCTCTTCAGTAACATGTACTAATAAACAGCATCAAAGTAGAAAAATTTCTTGGCTTGAGGTTTGGTCAATCTCAAGATCCTTTTGGGGTTCTGACAACTAAAAGAGCCTCTTTGTGGTATTTTAGTTGCTGGCTGCTCTAGCTAAGGGAATCCTTATCTTCCATAAGTAACAACTAGCCAAAGGAAAAAGACAATTACAATAAAATATGATCTGGGGAACAATGAAGTGCTACAAAGGGGGCAATGAAACAATCAAAAAGGAAGAGCTTAGAGATATGAAGAAACATTTCTTCTACAAGTGTGACCTTTGAACTAACTTGAAGAATGTATAAAGATTTTCCAGACAGACAGGGGTGAAGTGGAGGGCATTCCTTTGTAAAAAGGCCTAGATGTACAAGAGAACAGGTGGTGCTTGGGGTAACTTCACATCATTTGGTATTTCTGGATACCTAAGTGTTTGGGGTGAGGAGGTTAAGACAGTGTTGGAGGTGACACATGTATAAAGTACTGGCTATGTAGGCAGGAGCCACAAAGAAAGGATTTTAGTCAAGGAACTTAGAATTTATTCAGAGAAAATGGGGAACCATTGAAAAAAAAATGAACAGACATATAGGACCACTTCCCTCAAAGGAAATATTTAGAGCAAGCAATCCTTTTCAAAAGCCCTTCTGACAATCCTAGACAAAGACAATTGGTTATTCTTTTCTCTTTGGGCTAGGTCATTCTAGAGTCAAGCCAAAGAAAAATTATTTCATCTTTAGCCAATATTTCATAGACAGGGCTTGTTTCTACTTAGTCTAGAGTAAAAATAAACTATCAAAGAAAGAAAAGATTATATACATACATATATACTGTCAGCTGTATACTCCTTCAGAGCTTCATCAAAACTGTAGTGGAGACTATTGTACTCAAATGTCCATTGAATTGGTGTACCTTCTTTGCAAGATGGAAACTTTTAAAGTAGAAGGGCTGGGTTGTGTGTGTGTGTGTGTGTGTGTGTGAGTGGGTGGGTGATTTTCTTCTCTTTCTATGGCTGAAGTTGAGGTAAGAGTTTAATATTCACCAAAAATGTATTTTACTAATGACCAAGGAGTGATGAATGACTCACAGAAAACAACATTTGAGAAGCAGAGAAGATTGGCTAACACACTGTTCAAAACAAGGTGTGACCCCTATCCAAGCTGGGGATAAAGAAAAGGTTATCTTCATGAGTGCTTATTGGATCAGAGCAGTTCATCTGGTTTTCACATTCTTGATTTGAAGAAGTCAACCTCTGGCTGAAATTCCTCTAGAGCAATGGTAAACATTCATCACCGCCCAGCTGAACCTGTACCAGATGACTGATTGCTCCAAGGGCAAACTGAGGGTTTCCAATTGGACTGACATTAGTGTGAGCTTAGAACACAAACCAACTCCTGCTCAAACAGTCCTTCCCAGAGAGCACTAACAACCACGGATGGAAGTCTCTTACACACACACACACACAAACACACACATGCTGTTTATATTTATCAACCCAAGAAGGATGAAGAGGCTCTAAATCTATAGTCTCAAACACAATACTAAGCCATGATCCTTAGATTCCATGAGGCAACTAGTATTTTTCTGAGTGAATAAAAGCATAGGATGACCCAAATTGGATACCTTGGCAATGTAAGGATTCTTTACAAAATTGCCCAAGGAGGAACTAAAAGTCCAATTTTCTCTAGCAGCATGTACTTAAAAGGATTTATTTAATAAAAATAGTACCCAGCTATAGTATTTTATATAATAATGTTATATTAACTTTAACTCAAATGACATAGGTCTCAACCATGTCCTTCCCTAGCCCTAGGCAAAATTCCCCAGGAGTCAGACTCTTTAGGCCTATAATCTACTTAAAATTGCCCTTTGCTCCAACCCCACCCCCACCACGTACATCCTTAGGTGTGAGAGAGGATCTTGCTATTATTTTCATGTAATCTGTATATGAATAATACCCTCTCTATTAATAATTATCATTGCCCCAGATCTCCTCCCTGTGAGAAACATCCAGAAGAGCCAGAGCAACTATTGGGGAGGGTGGAGATAAATGGGGAAGGAAAGAAACAGGGGCCCTAGAAATCCAAGTATAATAGTTCCAGAGATCCAACTGATGAGATTAAAAATGAACATTGTTTAATATTATTGTGACAAAATATGTTTTATTTAAAAAAAACATGGTCTGGGTTGCCTTTTGCCTATGAGTCAACTGGCCCAGGAATATTCTTGGCCCAATAGCACTTGATTTTCCAAGGAAACATGAAGGGAAGATTAGTAAAACAATTAATTTATTCAGCCTTTGGTTTCACCTGTGAAATGATGACTCTAATTATAACTCTTACCTTACTTTTCCTAAGTGAGTGATAAAATTTAGAAGATGACTTGATAAAATTCACAGAGTAGCTTAGAACTGTGTGTCATAGAACACTAGATGACAATCACAAAACATAAGGTAGATTTCTCTAATATGATAATTTGCCTATGACAAATGAGAACTTCCCTAGTCTGTAAACAATCTGCAAACAATGTTTGAGTCAGAACAGAAAGGGATTCTGAAATGACGACTATTTGCACACAGACAGGAAGTAGGAAGTTTGTGGCTCCAGAATGGAAGGAAAGGGGGTGGTGGTAATTATGCAGTCTTTTGAAGGAAAATCTGCTTCTAGGGGAGAAGGGCAAGAATCATTTTTGATAACTATGGAAAGGAGGCTCTCAAAGCCAAGTTCAAGGTATATACCTTAATTCTCTCTTCCACACTCTCCCACACATATCAATCTCAATCCTGCCTTGAGGACCACATGGAACTTGAACCTAACACCCTCACATGCTTCCATATACTGTTATATAGATGTACACATAGAGGCACCTAGGCAATCAGAGCTGCGTTCAGAAACAGGTCCATACAGACATTCAGGGGACATTAATGAACAGGTAAGTGGACAGAGGACATACACATGTGTAGAATTGGGTTGGATACATATTTTGGGGGGAATAACAGTAAATAATAGCGTCTTTATCATTTACTCCCAAGTTCAGAACAAATTGAGAGACACAGGAAGCAAAGAGGCAGAGATGAAAAAATATGTTTATTACTGTTTATTCCATGGAGGACATGGAATATACAAAAAGCCATAATGGGCTTTCTAATACATTCCCCATTTAACTATACAGAATTGCCAATTGACCTAGGAATGAGGAAAGAAGCCAAGAGAGTGATTTTAACAGAAGTACTCCCAAATGGAAACACAAAGAAAGCAGAATAGAGGACTCCAATCTCTTCCCTCCCTTACAAAAAAGAAAAAATATGACAGGTACTTGATTAATAAAGTTATCACAGGATGCCTTTCCAGCCTTCCTGCCTGGAAATCCTGGTTTTTACCACTTCCTGGCTTGGTCTCCTTACTTGAAAAGAGTTAATAATACTACTTTTCAGGGTCATTGTAATCATTGCCAATAATATATGGAAAGTGCCTTGCATAGTGCTTAGCATTTAGCAATTGATTATTTTCTCAATCTAAGCCAAATTAAACTCCCCAAATGAGTAACATTAAGCTTCCAATAAAGCTTTCAGTAAATTTGTAAGCTCTTTAAAAGAACAAATGTTATTTTCATATATCCAAAGTGATCTACAGAGTCAATGCAACCTCTATCAAAGTTTTGGTGGCATTTTTCACAGAAATAAAGAAAATGCTAAAATTGATACAAAAGCACAAAAATCCCTGAATAGCCCAAGCAATCTTCAAAAAGAAGAGCATTACACTTCCTGAGTTCAAGCTATTTTACAAAGTTATAGTAATCAAAACAGTATGATGCTACCATGAAAACATCTATAGACCAGTGGAACAAAATAGAGAGCCCCAAAATAAACACAAGCATGTAATGTCAACTAATCTTTGATAAGGGTACCAAGAATACACAATGGGGAAAGGATAGTCTCTTCAATAAAGGAGGTTAGGAAAACTTGATATCCACCTGCAAAAGAATAAAATGGAAACCCTATCTTACACCACTCACAAAAATTAACTAAAATGGATTAAAGATGTAAATATAAGACCTGAAACTGTAGAACTCCTACAAGAAAACCTAGGGGGGAAAGTTCATGGCACTGGTCTTAGCAATGATTTCTTGGCTACAACACCAAAAATATAGGGAACAAAAGCAAAAATCAATAAGTGGGATTACATTAAACTAAAAAGCTTTTGCACAGAAAAAAATCAACAAAATTAAAAAGTAGAGGCAACCTAGAGAATGTAAAAAAAAAATTTGCAAATCATATATCTGATAAGAGTTTTATTTCCCCCCATAGCAAATAACTTGATTTTAAAATAGGCACGGAAAGCCCTGGCTGGTAGCTCAGTGGATAGGTACTGGCCTGTGAACCCAAAGGTAGCTGGTTCGATCCCCATTCAGGGCAAATGACTAGGTTGCAAGCCAGGTCTCCAGCCAGGTCTGTAGCTGGAGGCAATCACACATTGGTGTTTCTCTCCCTTTCTTCCTCCCCACCTTCCCTTCTCTCTAAAAATAATCAATAAAATGGGCAACAAATTTGAATAGGTATTTTTCTTAAAAACTCATATAAATGTTCAACAAGTTTATGAAAAGGTGCTTAGCATAACTAATTATCAGGGAAATGCATTGAATATCCTATCACACCTGTTAGAATGACTATTATTTAAAAAAACAAAACAAAACAAAACAGAAATCCATATTAGCAAGTGTGAGCAAGGAAGTTGGAAAACTGGCATCCTTGTGCAACATTGGTGGGAATGTAAAATGGTGCAGCCAGTATGAAAAAAACAGTATGGAGGTTATTCAAAAATTAAAAATAGAACTACCATATATTTCATCAATCCCACATCTAGGTATTTCCCCAAAAAAATTAAAATCAGGATCTAGAAGAGATATTTGCACTCCTGTGTTCATTGCATCATTATTCACAATAGCCAAAAGGTGGAAACAACCTAAATACCCATCAACCAACAAATGGATAGAGAAAATACAGTATATACATGAATGAAATATTATTCAGCCTTAAAAAAGAAGCCAACACTGTCATATGCTACAACATAGAAAAACTTTGAGAACATTATTCTAAGTGAAATAAGCTAGTCTCAAAGAGCACGTTTATATGAAGTATCAAAAGTAATCAAATTCATAGAAGCAGAAAGTAGAATGGTGGTTGTCAGTGGCTGGGGAGAGGTAGAAATGGTAATTGCTCTTCAAGGAGTATAAAGTTTCAGTCATAAAGATGAAAAAGTTCTAGAGACCTGCTGGACCACATATGTGCATGTAGTTAACAATACTGTGCTATACACATAAAAATTGTTAAATTAAGAGAGTAGATTTCATGTTATATTTTTTAAAACCAAAATTTAAAAACGTATTTTTTACCAGAGTTAGGATTCTGAATCTAGGGTTTATAAGCCTCAGCCCAAACTCTATATAATATTCGGAGATCATGTGAGACCTTCTAAGGGAGAGATTGTATAGGTTTTACTAGGATCTCTAGAGTTTTCAATTCAGACAGGAACTCAAGGTACTACCATGGGGAATATTTTATTAAAATTTGAGTTTACAAAGGATTCATCTAAGAAAGTTTATTTTATTTTTTTAATTTAATTTTATTGTTGTTGTATTATATCCATCCCATTTCCCCTCCTCTTTGTGAGGATTTTTTAAAACGAGATAAAAGTAAACAAACTTTTTAATTTCACTTTCCTTGTTTCTGCTGATTGGCCATTTGCCCACCCTCTCTGCTCCTTTTTCTTTCTTTCTTTCTTTAAATTTAATTTTATTGTTGTTGTATTACATCCACCCCCCTTTTACTCCCCTCTGTTCCCTTCCTCACCCACCCACTCCCCGCCAAAGTCAATCCCACTTGTTGTCCATGTCCATGGTTCTTCCACACTAGTTTTCTGCTCCTTTTTAAAACCCCTTGGGATCCTTTTTGATTTTTAAATATTAGCATGGTCTAAGATTCAATCTAAATGCCTATTTTTATATCATTCTGATATCCCTGAGTGAGATTATCCATTCCAGATGGCTTCAACTATAATCCAATGTGTATTATCAATCACCATTCTTAATGTGGACTTTCCTGTTTCTATCTGCCTACCGGACTTCCTACCAGCTCCCCCACAGGCAATTTCACATACTTTAGGTGAATTCATTATCTGTTTGTCACACCATGAGTGACTGCGCGTGCACACACACACACACACACACACACACACAGAAATACACCCCCGGACTTTTCTCCATTGCTTTATTTCCATATACTATGTGTAGCCACTTGTAGGAAGTAGTCACAGAATTTGCAAATTGTAGAGAAATTCTCTTCTGTTTACAGAAAGGGGAAGTGATCTACTTAATATCACACTGCAATTTAATGGCAGAACCAGATTAGAATCCAGGCACCTGAAGTTCTATTTCAGTACCCTTTCTGATACATGATGTTTCTTCTACTAATTGTACTTCTAGGAAAGAATGAGCTCCCTGCTAGTAGCATTGATTTTTATAAGTAAACAAGCAACATTACCTAGTTGTCTGATGTTTAAAATGTCTATTTACATGCTATTTGCACCAGGGACTAGGTCATTTATGCTATTTTGCTCTAATGATATAAAGAGTAAGTTGGAGAGTAAAACAAGGCATCAGCATGGAGTTAGTATTAGAATGAAAATAGATTGGTTAAAGGCAAGCTCAGTGTTTACTTTCATAATAAGGTTGTGAGGATTTTTACTTTTTCCTTTCAAAGTGTTTTCAAATGTAGTATTTCATTTTAGTCTCCAATGGGCCTGGGAGGTAGGTAGGTCAGGGATTATTAGCTGAAATTTACAGATGAAGAAAACGAGACTGAAAACAGTTTACTGATTTGCCCAAGGTCACCCATCTAGTTAGTGCCAAAGCCAGGGTTCGCATGTGTGTCTCCCACTTCCAAATCTCTTTCCTGTAGTTCAGACACATAATTCTAGTAGACTTTGAGTGATGACTGAATATCCTGTGAACTGAGCTTTACAGATTTCAGTATGCTAAGACTGAAACATGTTGACTTTACCTACTGACAATCATGGGTATAGAAGACTTATCCCAAAAAGAAAAAAACATGCTGAGTTTCAGGATGGGACAGAACAAAAGAATCAAAAACCTAAGAAGCCATTTTCTCAAAATTTCTGCTTTCTAGTAGGGGAAATGAAAAAAATGATCATGATCAAAATTATTTTTGCAGGTCTAAAAAGCTCAAGGTATTTTCCCACTTGATTTCATCGCTGAGGACTTTTAAAATGTGGGCTATAGATGCACAAACTACTGTTTTATTAAAGAAAACTCAGGTCAGCAGCATGTAATTAAGACAGTCTAGAAGGCTGAGAAGAAAGGATTTGGAGAGGGAGGGAAGGAGGGAAGCCTGTGAGAGAAGTTTCAGTGGCCTGCTGGGGCACATAGCCCACTGAAGAGAGTTGAAGAGGCAGTGACAGGTGAGGAAATGGAAGCAGAGAGTGGAAAACTTGTCTGCAGAAAGCTAACTGTGGAAGGAAGGGTGCCAGTGTGTTCCTTGGCAATGAGAAGGAAGCTACACAAGAAGAAGGCAAGGGGCTGGACAGTCAAGAAAAAGTGGGAGCATTCTGTTGAGTCATAACTGAATTGTCAAAACTTTTCCTGCTAGTGTGAAGCTCTTTAAAAACTCATGGCCTGCAAGTAGCTCCAGAAAGAACACCTCAGAGAGGTATGGTAACCTGCCCAGGTCAAGAATGAAAAATCAACAAAAGATTTAATAACAAATTAACTTTTCTAGACCAATACTCTGTGTGTGTGTGTGTGTGTGTGTGTGTGTGTATGTGAGGTGGGGAGGTTCTCTTCTAAAAGCCCAGCTCAGAAACTACCGCCTCAAGCATAAACAGATGTGCAGAGATGTTCTGGGCCCTGCCTAAAAGCTGATTCTATCCAAAGGCACAACATTGTTAATTGGCCAGCTTATCAATGGATGCTTTTTCCTGTAATTTGTTTAGGAGTGGAAACAATACTGCCAGTCATAAACTTTGCTGATTCCTGGCTTGGTCATCTCAGTGGGGCAAGTGCAAGGCTGTGCCAGGAACTCCAGATGACTGGAACATACACAAGCACAGTGCTACCCATAGACGCCAGGGCTGAGCCCGGGTAAGGTTAAGCTTGAGCAGGGGGCATCCTCAAAGTGCTTCTTTATTTAAACTATGCTCCAGGGCAATGTTTCATAATGACCCCACACACCTAGCGCATACACACAGAGCAGCATACACAGACACACAGCCCCACTGTGTTCGCTGGCCTGCTTCCTTTAATTTCCATCCCTCTAGGCAAGATCCACAAATTAGCCACCTTTTAACCCTCCTAGGACACGGTTCTCCGGACCTTCAGAAGAAAAAGGCAGTCAGAGAAACAAGAATGCGCTAATCGTGAAACCAGCGTTTCAGCCCACTCAGCCACGAGGGCCATCCACACTAACGACTTTCACCTCCCCTCGCCTCCACTGGCTGGAGGGGCGGGGAACCCGGCAGTAAGGAGGAGGACCAAAGTGGGGGCCAGCTTGAAAGAAACAATGTAACAATTGATGTGAAGCCTCGCCTTGCTCCCACTCCCCAGCGATCCTATAGGCGAGGTCCCAGTGACTGCCCCTTCTTATTGCTCCGTTTTCTTGTCCATTACACGCTATCCCTCCGCCTCTCCTTCTTTCTTTTCTTTTCTTTTTTTCCCCCTTCTCCTTTCCCCCCTTTCTCCCCCTTTCTCCAGCTCCGTGTCATTTCCTCCTTGCGCTCGCTCGCGGCGGAGCGTCTCCAGCCGGGAGAGTAGGCGGAGCAGGGCGGTGCGGGGTGGCGTAGTGCTGGAGGGCGATGGTGGCGGAGCTGCTGGAGGCGGAGGCAACGTAGCCCCCGCGGGAAAGGAGCCCCGCGGCGCCTGAGTCGAGCGGAGGATGGAGAACCGGCCTGGGTCTTTCCAGTACGTCCCTGTGCAGCTGCAAGGCGGGGCGCCCTGGGGCTTCACCCTTAAGGGGGGTTTGGAACACTGCGAACCGCTCACGGTGTCGAAGGTAAGAATTGGCGGCTGTGTCCCTGTGGTGCCCAACTTTGAATGGGCAAACGGACGTACAGGCTGTTACGGGATGGGGCCCTTAGACCAACTTTGAAACTTGGCTCAGGATGGGGAATGAAAGCCCCCTGTGGCGCATTAGCAGCATGGATGGCTTGTCTCACCAGCCCAGGCACAGACACCCCTTAAGGGTGGCTCGAGCACTGATGAGAGAGCACGACTGGCCCTGGGCTAGAACCCTGCTAGTAGACACTCTCGAGAGGCTCTGGGGCAGCTTTTGCTCCCCCAGGTTGAGGAAACTGCTCCTCTCCGTTTGACTGGAGGAAGTGGTGGCTGGTGAGGATTTCTCCTTAGAAGTTCCCGCGCCCTTGAAGGACAGTGAGGGGCTAAAGGGGCAGGCAGGGCGGTTTGGCAGCTCTCTCAGCTGCAGTGGCCCTTGATCTACTACTGGCGGGCCATCCTCTTGGGGCAGGTTGCCGGGTGAGGGTCTGTTGTGGGAACGGCGATGGGGTATTGGTGTCTTTCGTCAGACTCACTTCCCACGGCAGTACGCGCACACATCCATTCAGCTAGCGGGGCGTTGCTCCTGCCCCTTAAGCTTGGCCTTTCCCTCCCTCCTGAGTCTTGTCCCAGCGCCGGCGAGATTTCCTGCACGTTGAGAAGTGTGGAGGAAACTTTTGTGCCATGGAGCGCAGCTGTGCTGGAGCTGCCGCCGCCGCCGTAGCCGCTGCAGCCGCCAGGGTTTGTTTGTTTTAGGAGGCTGTGATCTGCTGGAAAGCCAAGTTGCAGCTGAGGACCAGGGAGAGGAGCTCTCCCAAGTGCCCCAGAACCCCCAGAGCGAGCCATTCCTTCTAGGGGTAAAGGTGGGGGCCACTGAAGCTGTTACCGGGAAGAGAGATTTGTAGGACAACTCACCTTTTTTTTTGTTTTGTTTTTGTTTTTGTTTCTCTTAAATGCTCAAATCTGAAAGTCCTTCCAACCGGCTGAAATTGCAGTTGAGGTTGTAGATGTAGATTTGGGCTGGAGATAGAAAGATGTGGCTTCTCAGCTGGGAACAAATGCCACTTCTTTTTTTGCCTTTTAATGTGGGTCATGTCTCAGTAGGGGTGCCAATGCCTGCTTAACCTGTGCCACTTTTGCCTTGCATTGGAGCTGCTGGTTAATTTGTAGTGCAAGGATCCTTCAGGACTTGGGGCCCACATTCTTAGAAACCCGGGGGTGTTGCCATAGAGTGTACCAATCAGCTTGAGCAGTCTGAGGTATGCTGAGGCAAAATTTCGAGGATCTATCAGGGAAACCTGAGATCTTTAGCCTCCCCCAACACTAATAACCAGCCCAAATCTTTATCCAACACCCCCTTCCCCTATACTAGTCATGTATTTCTAACTTATAATCAGTCTAAGATGCCTTTGTAACCCACCATCTCACCCCCTCCTAAGGCATTTCCCCTCCAGTATTTTCTGGAGGGAGTAATATGCTTTTCTTTAAATAAAAACTTTCAAACAACTCCTTTGGGGAGGGCAATCCTGGCCTTCAGGAATTTCTTCAAGTCAAACTCCTCCACCACCACCACCACCACCCCTTTTTCATCCAGGTCACAACTGTCTATGTAGCCTTCCATGGTCTGGCATTTCCTCTCTATTTCTACTTACACCACCCACAGAGTTTCCACAGTTTGCCTACACAACCTACCTTGCCCTCTGCCCAGGGCTGACCCATCCTGAGAAGCACCTCAGAGAGTGCTTGCTACTGTGGTTCTGGATTGTTTTGTGTGCCAGCGCTAACATGGCAGGGGGTGTTACTAAGTATGGGGCAGCCAGCAATTTGTGGTCTGGCTGGGGGATTATTTGAGGGTGGATAAGGGTTTCCTTGGCCAACCTGCTGAGGAAGTGACTCGTGTGTTGAGAGGCAGGGTGCTTTTAATGAATCCTTTTCCGCTGAATGTTCAGTTGACCCCTATTATATAAAGGCTCACTATTACACACATTTGGAGATACAAGGGGTAAACTCATTTCTCCCATCCCTCCCAAACAGTCTGGCTCCTGACAGTAAAATCCAGCTATATATAACATGGTTAACCCCAACATTATACAAGTATAAAGGGACCAACATATTTTTTTAAGTGCAGTGATTGGCTCTGTGTGTGTGTATGTGAGTGAGTGAGTGTGTGTGTGTGTGTGTGTGTGTGTGTTTTCTTGCCAAGACACTCTGTGGCATAATTTCATTAATCCCCTTTTTCATTTTTCTACCTTTGTTTTGCTTCCTCTTAAGCTTCAGAACAATACAGCTTTCTTCTGGAAAATAGCCTCAGTCTGCACACACTAGTGGAGATGGGATGGAAGGGTGAAGAAAGAGAATAATGGGTGGGAGGGGAAGAGGACAGAGGGGAGCAAAAAGGGGATGGATGTAATACAACAATAAAGTTAAATTAAAAAGAAAGAAAGAGAATCACAATAGTAGATCAAAAACTTGGGTTCTTATTGCTCTGCTATTCGCTACCGCTGGTATTCTGCATACATAACTTTCCTTCCCTGGGCTAAGACTATAACGATCTACTAGCCAATCCTTTATGCTACTCTGACCCTTTTTTCCTCAGAAGGGTTGCAGACTGAGGATGATGCTTTGATCCATTTGTACACAGGCTTGCTGTTTATAGTATGTATCCACATCCTTTATTTCATTAGCCTTTTATATCACCCCTGTGAGGAAGTCGGGGTAGATTGTGGGGAAACCGATGAAAAACTGAGGCCATGATGCACTGTGTGACTTGCTGAAGTTTATCATATTTTGTACTTTTGGAGAGTTTCTTGATTCTTCTGATAGTACTTCAGTTTGTGCAGGGGCATGGGGCAATGCTGCATAGGTATGTATCCAGTCTTAGCAGCCTCTCACCCCAATGACCCTTTCTATTGTCAGCCTATGGCTCCACAATAGGTAAGGAGTTAGTTGCAGATACTCACTGATGGATTCTGGGCTCAGGGAATAGGACAGGACTATTTGGATCATTCCAAATCACTTGTGATGATCTCAGGTCAGGCAGAGATGGAGATAAGATACAAAAATCATGATTGGAAATGGAGAACTTCCTTTGATGTCATAGGGGGAACCCCCTCCCAAATTTGGTTTGGATTGTATGGCATACATGCTTGGAGATAGCCTGTGGAAAAGGTGGAGGCATCTTGGGAGAGGACAAATTTGAGTGAAGGTGATCAGTGGGGAAAGAGTGCATGCAGTATGAAAATCTACCTCATACAAGATCTGTCCAGAAGGTATCCAGCCATGTAATATGAAAAATAGAGACATTTATTGAAGAAGATACAAGATACAAGAAACATTATACATAGGACAATGACACCTCAGCCCTCTTCAAAGTAGGCACCTTGGGATCTCACACACTTCACCCAATCGCCATCAGTTGCCCTGTCATATTTTCCTGAATCTCATCAATGGTTTGAAATCTCTTCCCTTTCAAAGGTGATTTTAGTTTTGGGAAAAGCCAGAAGTTGCAGGGTGCCAAATCTGGGCTGTAGTGGGGCTGAGTCACCTGGGTGATTAGTTTTTTTGCCAAAAACTCTACACCAGACCAAGATACATGTCGTGATGAAGCAGCCTTCTGAATCATCCAAATAGTTTCTGCGGAGGAATGTTCAAGCTTAATGCAAAATTTGATGCAGATTCTTTGCTCTACTCAGTCATTTTGAATGCAATGGCCACACAATACGCACACGTACTCACTCAATGGCGTCTACCACCCCCACTGACTAGTACAGTGAAGTTATCATTGTTCACATATGTGCGTTCCAGCCCACTGTCCTTGGCTGCCAGGTTACACTGATGTCTCAAAAACCATTCTCATTACATTAACAATGGGGGGACTTT
The DNA here is from genome assembly GCA_004026585.1 of Noctilio leporinus. NCBI lineage: Eukaryota > Metazoa > Chordata > Mammalia > Chiroptera > Noctilionidae > Noctilio > Noctilio leporinus. Next base: position 10,885 of record PVIW01013843.1, on the reverse strand, counting down.
TTATGGACAGACCTTGTATTTGTCATGGAATAATCTTTGGACCAGAAAATGATCAAGTTGGGGAAATCATCAGTTACAACCACCTTTGTGATTTCCCTGAATTTGGGAAATTCAGCTGCCCAAAATTATAAATATTCATATAGTCTTCTCCTGGCAATCAGGTGATAAAAAAGAGGAAATGTTTTTTTTTTTTTTTAAGTTATTTTGATTATCTTAAGTGTTAGAGATGGTTTGTTTTGTTTTGTTTTGTTTTGTTTTTGGTGTATATCCTTTTATTTTTTAATTTTAATTTTATTTTTTCCATCACCATTTAGTCCCCTTATACCTCCCTTCCCCTGTAATCATCACACTGTTGTCCATGTCCATGAGTCCTTTTTGCTGAATCCCTCCACCCCATAACCAATCCCTCTTAGCTGTCATCCTGCTCTCTATGAATCTGTCTCAATTTTGCTTGTTAGTTCAGTTTGTTTATTAGATTGCACATATGTGTGAAATTATATGATATTTGTCTTTTTCTGACTGGCTTATTTCACTTAGCATAATGTTCTCTAGGTCCATCTATGCAAAGGGTAAATTTTTTCTTCTTTTTTTATGGCCATGTAGTATTGCATTGTGCAAATGCCTTATAGTTGTTTTATCTGCTCAGAAAGTGTTAGAGATAGTTTATAATTTCCCCATTGAAACATGACCCACAAGGGAATTGGGTCCATAACCTTGGTATTATTAATTCTTTTCATTAGTATTTTTTATTTTTGATGTTTTATTGTTTATGCTATTATAGATGTTCTATTTTCTGTCCTTCTTCCCCCTTTCTCCCAGCCTCCTCTACACTCTCACTGTCAATCTGCCCACTGCTGTCCATACCCATGGGCCTTTCAGATATATTCTTTGACTAATCCTTTCACCTTCTTTCAATCAGTCCTCACAACCCCTCCCCTCTTATAGCTGTCAGTCTGTTCCATGATTCTATGCCTCTGGTTCTGTTTTTGTCCATTGCATTCCTCTTATAAATGAGATCATATGATATTTGTCTTTCACCAACTGACTTACTCCATTTAGCATAATAGTCTCCAGTTCTATCCATGCTATCACAAAAGGCAGGAATTCCTTCTTTTTCTCTGCTGTGTTGTATCCTATTGTGTAAATGTATCAGTTTTTTTTTTTTTTATCTACTCATCTACTGATGGGCACTTAGGCTGTTTCCAAATCTTGGCTATTGTAAACAGTGCTGCTATGAACATAGGGGTGCATAAATTCTTTTGAATTGATATTATGCGATTCTTAGGATATAGTCCCAGTTTGTATCTTATACTACCCTGTTGACTCAGGGAGCCCATCTGAATAAAGTGGAAATTGTCTTCTAATCAGATTCACCTATTTTGCTATCTAGGCATCCCCCTTTACAGTGTATACAACCATCTGTGGAGTTGGCTCCCTGAACTGGAAAAGATACTGTTTGGGGATAGGTGACCTTTCCAAGGTTCTAGCACTAATGATTCTGCATCAATAAGGGCCTTTTAGAGGTCTCAGTGGTTCAAATTGTACCCTGTGTATGTGTGTGTGTGTGTGTGTGTGTGTGTGTGTGTGTGTGAAAAAGAGAGAGAGAGAGAGAGAGAGAGAGAGAGAGAGAGAGAGAGAGCACTAAGCTATAGCAGAGCATAAGGTTCCTATACTCATTTTGTTATTGGAAATGTGCCCTGAGGTTGGCTGAGAATGGAGAAAAGAAAGGGTGGAGACCAGTATGGGGATGCAGGAAAAGGAGAAGGAAAATTGGGTGTGTGTGTGTGTAGGGGATAATATAGGGCAGAAGACAGGCTCACTCTATGTATTTGCCCCTTTCCTGGCCTATTTTTCCTGGCACCATCAAGGAAGTGGGGGTTAGTTATTGCCCTGGAGCAAAATTAGTAGGGTGAGGGAATGTCCTGGAGGAGAAAGAAGCTTCACTTTCTGCCCTTAATGTGCACTAATGTTTCTGTATCATTTTACCCGTTCTAGACCCAAGTTTCTATTTGCAAAATAGGATTAGGCATACCTTCCTGATTTTTGTCATCAAAGATGAGGTGAGAATGAATTGGGCAAACTCTAATACTGTTTGGCAGGGAAAATGGCAGGGCATGTTCTTTAAGTTATTTTTAGCCCCTCCCCATCGTCACTGTGAGCATATTTCTAAAAGAAGCACACAAAAAGGCAGTTGAGATTTTAAGAGGATGGGGGTAAATTCATATTAAGGCTCTCTTGTGGTTGGCAGTAAATTTGGCTGCAAGTCTGAGTTCTTGTTGGGTGCAGAGGTCATGTTATATGAGAAATGATAGTTCCTGTGAAACATTTTTAGCTGTGTTTCAGGCTAGGCCCACCCCCAGATCAGGGGTTGGCATTCACAATGGGACCTTTACAGAGTGTACTTCTTGGGAGCTTAGTCTAACATGGTTATTTACATGAATTCTCTTCTCATCTCTGCCTCTAGAATCAGCAAAGATGTCTACTGCCTCAGATCCCATTTGCTGCTATCTTTTCCCAGAATGTAGAAAGCATGTGGGGACATGAGATAGGAATTCATCCAGAGAAATACAAAGATGGTTGGAGGGAGGTAGAATAGGAAGGGCAGGCTTTGTGTCTGGTAACCTTTGGCTGAGCTTTGGGTACACACTACTTTTGGCCTTCCGGGCTGTCATAATACACCTGGTACCCTATTGAGATCCACATGTGCGCTCCCTGAAGTGAAAAAGGCAAAGCTTGTTAGAGGGTTTTCCATCATCAAAATCTCAAAGATAATAATTCAGCTCCAGCTGGAAGACACTTGAGCATTGTCCCTTGAAAAAAAATTAAAATGATTTATCCCCTTTCTCTTTCCAACCCTTTACCGGAATTTTTAAAAAGAGATTTGAGATTGGTGTTTATGGAGTGATTAACTGGAGGGAACATCACAGTTTTTATAGTTAGACTTCTTCAGAACCAAGGGGTGGTGGGATGGGGGAAAAGATGCTGACCCATTTGAGAAAAGTTAATGAAGAATAGCAGAGATTAAGTGAAAGACTGCTCTACTACCCCACTATGGGGGCACACATGCATGTATACACACACACACACACACACACACACACACACACACACACACACACACAAAGTATTAACTAATGCTGTTCTTGGAGGAGACCTAGAATCACAGATTCTCAGAGTGAGGAAGGCCTTTTGAAATTCAGCTGGCCTTAGTCTTAACCAACCCATAAGCTTCCTGTGCAGTAGCCCTGAGCTTATTCTCTTGTGGTCATAGGGGAGCTCACTCCCTTTTTAGCTAGTCCATTTCACTGTTGGAAAGTTTTGCCTGTGGACAGCTTTTTCTTAAACTGAGCTTCAATCATTCTTCCTTTACATACCATCTGTGGGCCCTATCTCTACTTTCTGAGACCACACAGAACAAGGGTGCTTTCTCTGTCTTAGGACAGCCTTTGGGAGTCCAAAGACATAAACTATGTCTCCTCATTTCATTTTTCAAGTCTAAAGAGTCATAGCTCTTTCAGCTGTTAAGATCCAGCCTCCTCTCCTGTTTCCTCCTCCCATTCTGGATACACTCCAGCCTGTTCATGTTCTTCTTGAGTTATGAAGCCTACAGCTGAATACAGTAAATGAGGAGAGTCTGACCAAAGTTGAGTAGGATCATTCTTTAGAAAAATACAGCTGAACCACTTTGACTTTTTCTGGAGTCCAGGCCATATGAAGATTCTGCATCAAGCAAAGCCTTTTAGTGTCTGTGCTGCTGCTTAAACATACCTGCGCAAAGCCTCTGCAAAAGCATATGGAACATCCACATAGTAAATTTAGGAGGGACACATTTCACCTCTTACTATTGATTTAGAATTGCCCCTAGTCCTGTTCTTAGCCCAGGCCAGCCTTGGGAAAAGTTTTCTAAGAAAGATAAGGGAGAGAGAGCATAAGCTCTGACTTCAGAGAGCAAATATGTTTATATAAAAAAGTACAGAGAAGGAATTTGTATAATAGAAGAAGGAAGTAGCATTCAGTGTCAAAGTCAGACCCTAAAACACCAGATTTATTTTATTTTTTCCTAACTGCTAGCTGAAGTTTGTAGGCATAACCTCTCTAAAGTTAATTTTCCCCTTTTGGGAAAATGCTGACCATATGTGGCATACAATCAGTCTCCAACTTACAGAGCCCCTATGTAGAAATTTAGACACAAGAGTTCCTGTCCTTAACTCCTGTCAGGTACATATCTCCCTGAACATTGGCAATGGCACTGACTGCAAAACCCTCTGCTGATGCTGCCATCCCTGGGTTCTGAGATCTTCTTTCTGTACCTGAAATACTCACAAGAGTCACTCTTGTTGGAGTTCTTGTACCCATGGCCTTGTTTCTCCATGTCCTCATATCTACCAGTTTGTACCTGATTTGGGCAAATAGATACCTTTTCTTGTTACTAAAGCCCTGATCAGGGAGTATATTAGAGTGGAACTTAATCCTCATTATTACTGAAGGATAAGAGGCCTAGAGAAGAGACAGCATCCCATTGGCTTAATTTATTGGTAATAGCTAGGTTCAGAACAATTTTGGAAAGGCCTTTTTAATCCATAGTATTTGACTGATGAAATTACAGAATCTAACCACTATTCACCACATTCTGTCCACAGGAAACTGTATTCAAAGCTCCAAGCTACTTATTTACAAAATGTATTCTTGGAAAACAATTCATTCATTAGTTAGGGACAACAAGCATTCTAGGTATCTCTGGTATACAAATATGGGTGGGCTTTGGAGTTTCTACTACTATCAGGGCCTAACATGCTCATATCCTTGAGTGTGTATATGCACAGTGTATGCCTGGTTAATTTCTTTCAAAACCAAACTCCCAAGTTTACCCAAGTTATCTTGTTATCAGCAATTGACCCTTTTATATTGCTTATGTTGGTACCTAGATCACTGTCAGCTACTGTGGAACCAGTATTTTGTCTCCTGGTACTCCTCTGAAGTATCCCCTTCAGGCAGACTTCAAATAAGTCATTAATGAATAAGCTGAGATATTATTTTACCTGGGTAAAGATTGTATTGGGGAAGAGGGATGGGTTAGAGGTTTGTCTCCTTACACACCTTTGCTTCATACAGTGTGAATATGCCAAATGTAAAGATCATCTTAGATATTTGTTTTGCAAAGGATGGCCTGTTCTTCCTCACATCACACTGGCATGTTTACTTGGGCACATAGCCATCCTGGCTGGGCACTGAAGTTGCAAAGATCAAGATGGTTTCTCAAAGTAACTAACCTCTCTCTTTTGACTTCACTTCTATTCCCTTTTCTTATGATGTGAGTCTGTGGCTATGTTTTGTCACAGGGTGAGCACTGCCTAGTAGTAACAGAGACATGTTTTCCATGCATCTAAGCTGCCCTTCTTTCATGTCTGGTCTTTAATTCTTAGCCCCCAACCATCAGCACCAGTTGCTTGAAGCCTACATTTTGGATTATCTCATTCAAGCGCTATTGCCTCTTTGTTCATTCACTGGATACCCTCTCCTCTGTCCAAAACCCAACTTTTTCTCTTCTTTGGTCACAGTAAACCCTTCTAGACTGCTGTACCAGCTTAGGTCCTCTTAACTCAGCTATGCTTCTGGTGGGGAATGAGAGAAGCTCACAGAATTAAGGTTGATAAAGTTTAAAAACACTCAGCAAATTGATAGACAGATTAGGGGAACTTTTTTCATGCTGTTTCAGTGGAGGACAAGACCTTTGTCACATTCCTGATACCCTCTTATCAACTTTCTGAGCAAGGTTGGCATGTTACTTCACTTCTCTGTACCCTTCTGTTTTTTCTCAGACTGCCCATGGGGCAACCTTCTGCTTTATTGATGGGTCACTAAGGGCTCCAGGATCCTTGCCTGGTCTAGACTATGGAAGTGTGAAGGTTGACTGATAGCAGGCAATTCTCATAGTGCGTTGCTTTTCTCCATACACCACTTCCTATCTTTCCAGAAGTGGCTGTTTCCTGGTATGTTCTCAGGGATGGCATGTGGCATGGTCTGTTAACTTTTACTCAAGTCTTTTAATATTACATCTGCAAGGAATGTGGGAGGTGGGACTAATTTAACAGGATCAAGGGTTAACCCCAGTAATGGATAGACCCTTTGTGGTGTCTTTTGGCCCCCACCCTAATGCCACTCAGTAGATTCCCAGTTGTATGGTTGTCTTTCTTCTTGGGCTCTGGCAGGAAACTTTTGAATGGTTCTCCTATACTGCCTTTCATGGTCCATCAGAAACTGATTTCTCTTTTGGGGGAGGGAATTGGGGTGAGATGAGGTAGAGCTTGGAATAAATCTGGTTCAACTAGTTATTCTGGAAATAGATTAGATTCTCATGGCTACAGCCTCATCTTTGCTTATGAGAAGATAACATACTAAAATCTTGTCTTCGTTGGGCTGCCTTACTGCTTTCATTTCTTTTTGTTTGTGTTTGATGTAAGTAAAAACTCCTGTGAAAACTTCTGCAGGTAGGAAGTTTTTGATGGTGTGTTATCTGACTGAGACGGTGAGTGATGACAATTTGGAATCTCAGGGGTGAGTAAGTGTCCAGTCTTGATGCTCATGTTCTTTGGAGGACTTAACTGAGCATGTGGAGCTCTGTGTTAATTTAAATTTGCAATCATGGAGTATCAAGACAACAGGCTAAACAGTGGACCAGGCAAGGACCTGGGTATTCCACTTGTGTGGATGTGCCTCACTGGGTAGAGGCAATGTGGTTTGGTTGGATCTCAACAAACTCTTGAACCTGAAGTGTGTCCATGGCCTAGATATGGGAGGATGGAAGAGGTACTGGACTTACTATGTGGTAAATACTGCTACTTGTAGGTGTTTTACATATATTCTCATTTAATTTTTATAGTAACTCTCTGAGGTAGATACTGATATCCCCATTGTGCAGATGAAGGGACTGAGGCTCAAGAAAAGTTAAGTAACAGACTCCAAGTCACACAGTAAGTGGAAGAGCTGGCATTTATATTTACTTCTGTCTGATTTTAAACCCCAGACTCTTTCTATAATAACATGTTTTCATAGGTGAAAGGAATAAAGAGAAAGAACTGAAGAAGGATATGAGAAGGGGCATGGAGTAAATGAGAGAGAAATGAGAAAACTGCAATTTAGTGCAAAAACTGGTAATATTACCAATATGCCCCTCAGGGGTTAGGATCAAGTGAAGGGTTTTTATTTGTTTTGTTTTAAATCTCAAATCAGGATCAGAGGTATGAACTTGAATTCAAAAGACCTACAATTCAGTATTTGCTTTATCAATCATTACTTATATGTCATTGGGCAAGTCATTTCCCTTTCTGTATCTGAATTTCCTTACTTGCAAAATGAAAATAATTAAACTTGTGCATTCTTCCAGCATGGGGGGGAGATTGATTTTATCCTTTATCTCATGTAAATATTTAATGTGTAAGTGGCTTAAGGAAGAAATAAAAAGCATTTCACAGGTATCCTTTATTAAATAGTGATTCTAAAGATTATTTTGAAGGTGAAAAATGAAGTTTCTCATACTTACCTGGCAGGGTGGATACCATGATCATGAAGGTCGTTTTCCCAGGGCGAAGTTTATCCATTGCATTCTGGATATGCTCACCCCTGCAATTTCCCTAAATGTGGGAAACTCAACTGCATAATTTGTGGTAGTGGGGGACTGCATTTGTGCTCTCCCCTGAGGAAAAAATAAAAGAAAAAAAAAAAGAAGTTTCTAAACTTACTAAATCATTGAGAGTTGTGTGAAATGGCAGGACACCTTTAATGTGATGTCTGCTGCTGCCTCGGGTTGGAAGACAGACATAATTTCTGGCTCATGGCTGAATAGCCCAAAATCTGAAAGGCTATGCCAACCTTTGTTTGTCTCCTATCTAAGAGCTCTCAATTAAACCTCCAGTCAATCAGTCAATCAATCAGTCAGTCAACCCATCAGCCAACACATACTTACTTGTTGAACACTTTGTAAAGTACCTAACCCTGAACTAGAGAGTTCAAGAGATAGCCACCATAGAAGTCTCCCTCCCTGGAAGAGACAATTTTGTTGAAGAAAGACACTACTGCAAACCCAGAAAGCAAAGATCTTAATGTTCTAAAACCATGGGGTAAGTTCTAAGAGCAACATTTATTCAGTGTAAAGAGATTTTATTATAGGCTGATGTGACTGGGGAGCTTTGTGGAAAAGGAAGAAGAATCGGAGTTAGGCCTTAAAAGATATATAGAATATAGGTAGTTTGGAGAGGAAGAAAGGCATTCATTCTAGTTAGTGCAAGTGCTACATGTCCTAAAGACACAGACAGGAGACTGAGGCCAATTCTTTCACTCCTTGTGAATTGACTAACAGTATGAGCTCCCCAAGGGCAGGGGATATGTTGTTTGTTCAATTATTTAACTCATTCACTAACCCTATTGAGGGCCTGTTCTAAGAGCTGGGTTATTCTTCTTAAGGCCTATAAAACCAGCACAGAGTTTATAAATGTCACTTTTATTTGTTTTATAACAAATACTTTCATAGTGTGTATCCTGGGCCAGGCAGTGGATTTCTATCTGAACACATATGGACACATTTATTAACCCCATTTTACAGATGATAAATCAAGGCATAGAGAGGTTAGGTAACTTGCTAAATACCATACTGCTTATGTGGCTGGATAAATGAATCAATGGATCCCTGTTTCATTGTTGCAGAATAATGGGATATAAAGGTGAATGATGTGAGCCAGTTATTCTGAAGAACCCAGAAAACTGAGCTATAGAAAACCTCAGTTTGGGAGCAGGTAGCAAGTTTATTGTTTGGGAGGATTAGAGTTATTGTAGTGAAAATAAAGCCCCTAGCACAGTACTGGCCACATAAGTGCTCCCATGAAAAAGATCTGACTTGAACAACAAAAGGCCACATTTTGAGGGAATCAGTCATCTTGACAATGTGCTGACTGTTATACATTAGCAAGTTGCCAGAGATTAGTGGTAACACACAACATTTGGATCTGAAGAAATGAAGGAGAGGTAGGAGTTAAAGGCAAATCTAGTACTTTTAACCTAGAAGGTTCTAAATCGTGATGGGGATTGGGAGGGCTAATTAGTTTTATTTAGTTCAGTTTGGGATCTTTTGAGACTAAGGTGCCTGTAGGACAATCAAGTTAAGAAGTACAATAGGCATTTCAAAAAAGAAAGAAAAAAAATATTTGTTTAAGGCCATTGATCAGTTAAAAACAACAAATCATTATTTTAGGAATGTAATGGTTAACACAGACAATTTACTAATCTGCTGATTGCTGTGAAAATTAGTTAATTGCCAGACAATCTCATGTCCCAACTGACATTGGAACAGGCCTGCATTGGTATTTAATGGGCCTTTCTGGTTATAGCTTGGTCTTGCTATCCCCTCCAATCTGCAGGATACCTAGTCACCTCAGGTGTTACTGGCTGAAGTTCTTTCTGTTAAACTTAGTACTCCCAAGTAATGAGAAAGTCCAAAAATCAAACAAAAAATAGAAGAAACTGACACAAGGCCAAACTTCAGACATGACGCTTGTATTGGTAAAATGTTCTAGGTTGTGAAAAACCTCAGCTGACTTGCCAACATGTTTAAGAATTGCTTTCTCTATATGAAAAACACAATGTGGCAGCTTGGAAAGCAAACCTCAAACCACCAGAGTTTCAAGCCTGTATTGCATTTTTGTTGTTTAGCAGTTTGATACTCTGCATGGTGTAGTGTTATTAATTTGTGAATATCATTGTTAATATTTCTACAATAGTATTTCTTCTTAAGTGTGACCTTTGAAAAGGCAATATTAAGCTTGCAAATATTCTTTAATTGCCTTCAGTGGTGTCCTCACCAAAATCTCATCCAGATTTTTATGTTAAAATAAGGAGAAAATAGAGGTTCACTTCACAAATTCACTTGCTGCAAATTTGGGTGGAAAACATTAGTTTATTATTAAGATACTTTTTACAAATTTGGAATTATTATCTGATCCAAACCCTAAGCCTAATTCCCTGCATACTTACATGTAACTCTCAGAAAAGGTTAACTCTGCATGAGGAAGGGCCTGGCGATCCCTCTCCTGCCCCCATCCTTTTTATATTTGCTTTCTAGATCTATTACTACTTTGGTGCATTACCTGCTTTTCTGCATGCTGAAAAACTAAAATGTAAAGATGTGGGTGCTATGGACTTGGTCTCTTGGTTCCCTCCCTACCTTCTTGTAGACAACACTCACTTCTTGCTAAAAAGTTAATGGGCACATGGTTTATTTTATGTAACTGTTCTCTCTGACAAGGTGAAATGGCTTTTAATTTGTGTTTGAAATTGATTTGAATATCTAGCTGCTTGGGGTATTTTTGTGAAAAATACTACCCAAGTGCTCTGGCTTTCATAAGAACCAGTTTGCTAACTTCTCTTGGCTGTGTGAGCCCTGCCTGATGATAGGATGATACTCTTCCCCTCAGGATGTAAAGGGTTAAGGAAGTAATTTTCATCTTTTCCTGTGCTATTGGCTGGAGAAATGAGCAGTGTTCTGAAACCTGCCCAGGCTCTGCACATACTGTATCTGCTTAAGGAAGGTTTTGGCTCTTAGCCCTTCTCAGCTGCATTAGGGTTCAGGTTACATCCCTCTCCCCTTCCAGCCGCTAATAAAAGCCAAAAGAATTAAGGATCAGGGAGAGTTAATTCCCACTACTAAGATCCAGGCAGGGCTCTTACACCTTTCATTCTGGCTTCTAGTTTGGAACCCTAATTTAAGGCTGAGCTCTAGTCTAAGCTTGTAAGTGACAATGATCTGGAACAGGCCCCAGAAAAAAAGCACTTGACAATCAGGTTTTGCCCTATGCTGCCAGTTTCTCAGTTTCTCTCTCTCTCTCTCTCTCTCTCT
>PVIW01013842.1:0-25675 GCA_004026585.1 Noctilio leporinus | reverse complement strand
TATTGTCCCGTAATGGGTGAGAACATATGATACCTATCCTTCACTGACTGGCTTATTTCACTAAGCATAATATTCTCCAGTTCCATCCATGTTGTTGCAAAGGGTACAAGTTCCTTCTTTCTTTCTGCCATATAGAATTCCATTGTGTAAATGTACCAAAGTTTTTTGATCCAATCATCCACCGATGGGCACTTAGGCTATTTCCAGCACCTGGCTATTGTAAATAGTGCCGCTATGAACATAGGTGTGCATAGGTTCTTATGAATTGGTGTCTCAGGCTTCTTTGGGTATAGTCCAAGTAGTGGAATGGCTGGATCTTACCTGTGAAATGGAGGTAATTATAAGAGTACCCACCTCATAGAGTTGTGAAGATTAAATGCATCATTGTATGTAAAGTTCTTAAAATGCTGGCTGGGGTGTATGAAGTTCGGCCAAAGGGAAGTGCAAAGGCTAGGTGTCTTATCAATCTTATTGTTTATGGCTCTCATTACCTTCTAAATATGAAGTCAGAAACTGGAGTCCTACACAGGTGAGGGGACTGTGGCTGAAGGCCCCTAGGAACCTAAGTTTTCATTATGGTTTATGCTTTTTCTGTCTTGTTAAAAAAATCTTGACCTACTCTGTATTCATGAAGATATCCTTTTATGTTTCCTTCCAGGGGCCTCTGTTTGTTTGTTTGTTTGTTTTACCATTCACATTTAGATTTCAGTACATCTGTAATTAAATTTTTTGCATGGTTACACGTTATTTCATCTGAATATCCAATCAACCCTATTGTTGTCAAAAACTATTCTTTCCTCATTGCCTCAAAATGTCAGTTGGGACATAGAACAAGTGGTATGTTATATATACTTATATTATTGGTGAGGAAATATTTTTCCTCTATCCTTCTAGGCTCCTTGCCTGGTCTAATACAATTAGCAAAAGACTGATTAACAGGAAAAATTTTAAGTTTGTACATACTGAAGCTTCATAAGAAGATGAGGGCTCATAGGTAGTCAGGAAGTTGGGGGATAGATGCCATTTTAAACAAGAACAGGGAGGGACCTGGGGCATCAAAGGGAAGGAAGGCAGTTCCCACAAAGGTGGAACATTTGTTTGCTATGTCATGCAGACAATGGATCACAAGAATGCCTTGTTTTCCAACTCCTGCCAAGTCATACCTTACTACCAAAATCTCATATTCCTAGTAGTTATCTCTGCCAATAGTGCTCTTAAATACATATATATTTACACAATATATTATAAAACATATATACATATATAGTATACACATATACATACATACATACATATATATATATAATTCCACATATTTTATATGTGGAATAATATAATTATTAATTCCACATATATGTAATTCCACATATTTTATGTGGAATTATATATAGAATTTTATTTAATATCAACTTACATTTATAGTATCAAATATGCTATAACTATTATAAGTAATACTAATGATACTACAAATGGCACCATTTGGGATATTTTATTTTCTGATTGTTCATCAATATTGTAATTATTCATTTATTCACAGATTTTTATAATTCACATAATAATTTCAACAGTTTACTCCCTAGTCCTGTGTTTTTGTTTTCTTAATATTGTATAACCATGTCTTTTACAAATAATGAGTTTTATATCCCTCATCTTCCAATACATATACATGTTTTTTCCTTGCACTATATTTTCTAGTACTCTAGAATAATACTGAAAAGCTGTAGTGGTATGTTTTTCTTCTTACATAAAAAAGCTATCAATATTTCGCTACTATCATTTTCTACAGAATTTTATTTTTGTCAACACACCTGTCATATTAAGAAGAAGCCCTGGCTGATGTGGTTCAGTGAATTGGTGCTGGCCTGCCAACCCAGAGGTCGCTGGTTCGCTTCCCAGTCAGGGCACATAACCATGTTACAAGCCAGGTCTCCAGCCAGGTCCTTAGCTGGAAGCAGATGAAAGGCAACCATACATTGATGCTTCTCTTCCTTTCTTTCTTCCTCCCTCCCTACCCTTCTCTCTGAAAATAATAAATAAAATAATTTCTTTTTTAAAAAAAGGATGTTCTCTTTATATTTCTAGTTGGCTGTTAATTTATACTGAACTTTATTCAGTACTTTTGCTATATATATGCAAATTAATACTTGATGTTTTCCTTTGTTCTGTTAATATAAAGATTTATAATTGATCTTTGAATGTTACATAAATTTCACACTCCTGTAATCAAACACAATATAGTCATAAAGTGCATATATATTCACTTCTATATTCATAATAGAGATTTAGAGATTTGCCTACAATTTTTACTCCTGTTATGCCCTTACCAATTTTACTATTGAGGAGATGATGGCCTCACAAAATGAACTAGGGAATATTTTGTCTTTTCTTGTTCTCTGGAAGTTTGTATATGATTGATATTATTTCTTTCATAGATATTTGGAGAATTCACAAATGGTGTCATTTGAGCCTATAGAATTTTATAAAAAGATCATTTACAAACTCAATTGTTTTAACAGAGGTAGGATTATTTTTATTTTAAAAAGTATTCTTGTGCCAGTTTTGGAGAGAGAAATTTTCTAAGGGATGTGCTAATTTGATATATATTTTCAAATGTATGGACATAAAAACTCTTCACTGTATTTTAATATTTTATTATCATTAGGAGTTTTATGTGATGTCTATTTGCTAATCCCAATGTTGGTAATTTTTGGCTTAACTCTTTCTTCATTAATTAGTTTAGCCACTTATTCAAATAACTAAATTATGGCTTTATGTATTTTCTCAATTGCACATTTGTTCTGTTTTTCTTTCATTAATTGCAATCATATTTATTATCTTCCTACTCAGGTTAAGTTTTCTACTCTTTCTATAACTTCATGAATGAAAACTTAGATAACTAATTTTCAGCTTTTCATGTTTTCTAAAATTATTTAATTCTTTGACTTTGAACACTGTTTTTGTTTCATCCCACAGCTTATAACACCTCATACATTCAGAATAAATTAGTTGATAAATTTTCCTACTTATTTATATTTTCCCTTAATCTATTGGTTATTTTGAAGTTTGTTACTGAATTTATAATTTTAATTGATTTTAGCTTTATTGTACTATGACCAGAGAATAAATTAATTAAAATACACTGAGAGCTTTTTTTTTGTATATTTTATTGATTATGCTATTACAGTTGTCTAAAATTCTTTTCCCTTTGCTCCCTTCCACCCAAGCCACTCCTTACCAAGTTTCTTCCCTCATCACCACCCATCGACATGGGTGGTGTATTTTAACCCTTTTCTCTATCATTCTTAACTTCCCCCTGTCTTCTACCTATCTAATCCTTGCACCATTTCCCCATTTCACCTCCTTACCCCTCCAACCTGATAACCCTCCCAATGATCCCCATACCTATGTTTCTGGACCTATTCTGGTTGTTTGCTTGGTTTGTTTTTGTTTTCCTTTTTATTTTTCAGGTTCTGTTGTTGATAGTTGTGAGTTTTTTGTCTTTATAATGTTCATCATTTTGATTTCCTTTTTCTTAAATAAGTCCCTTTAATATTTCACATAATAAGGGCTTGGTAGCCCTTACTGGTAGCACAGTGGATAAGGTGCCGGCCTGTGAACCCAAAGGTCTCCAGCCAAGTCTCCAGCCAGGTCCATGGCTGGAGGCAGGTGAAAGGCAGCCATACATTGATGTCTCTCTCCATCTCTGCTTTTCTCCCTTTCTCTCTCTCTGGAAATAATAAAAATCTTTAAAAATATATTAAAAAAAAATAAGGGCCTGGTGATGAACTCTTTAGCTTTACCTTGTCTTGGAAGCACTTTATCTGCCCTTCCATTCTGAATGATAGCTTTGCTGGATAGGGTAATCTTGGGTGTAGGTCCTTACTTTTCATAAGTTTGAATACTTCTTTCTACGCCCTCCTTGCCTGTAAAGTTTCTTTTGAGAAATCAGCTGATAGTCTTAGAGGAACCCTTTTGCAGGTTCCTCTTTTCTCTTGCTGCTTTTAGGGTTCTCTCTTTCTCTTTAATCTTTGACATTTTAATTTTGCTATGTCTTCATGTGGTCTGATATGGATCTAGCTTGTTTGGAACTCTGTGCTTTCTGGACTGGTATGTCTATTTCCTTCACCAAATTTGGGAAGTTTTTTCTTATTTTTTCACACAAGTTTTCAATTTCTTGCTCTTCCTCTTCTCCTTCTGGTATCCCTTTGATTTGGATGTTGGCATACTTAAAGTCATCCCAGAGGTTCCTAAGCCTTTCCTAGGTTTTTCAGTTCTTAGTTCTACTTTCTATGCTGGTTGATTGTTTATTTCTTCCTTATGTTCCAAATTGTTGATTTGAACCCTGTTTTCCTTCCCTTCACCATTGGTTTTGTGTGTATTTTCCTTTGTTTTACTTGGTCTAGTCTTCACTTTTTTCCTCATGTGTTTAACCATTCTCAACCATATCTGTCAAATCTGTGAGCATCTTTATTATCAGTGTTTAAAACTGTGCATTTGTCAGTCTATTTCTTTGTCACTTAGTCTAGCTACTGGGACCTTGATTTGTTCCCTCTTTTTGAGTCATATTTCTCTGTCTCCACATCTTGACAGGCTCCTGAGTGCCTGTTATGTTGTAAGGGGTGGAGCCTTGGGTATCTGTCAATGTAGTGAGACTTGTTTTACCATGTTGTGGTGCTATATGTGGGGAAGTACTTGCTCAACACTTGCCCCTTTTCCAGGAACTTCTCCCACTTCCTATACGGGACTGGCACCTCTCTAGCTGTTGCCCTATTCGTGGTTCCCAGAGTGGGTGTGCCTGCTGATGTTTCAGGACTGTGGGGGCCCTCTAAACAAAGGGACTCTTCTGTGAGACCAGTAGTCCCTTTCTCTGGCTCAACCCCCAAAGGTTTCCACAGTCAGAAGCAATGTGGCTTTATTTTATCCCCTATAACTGGCACCATGAGCCATATAATTGGGTCTGGTGCCAGAAGCATTCTACAGGTGCCCCTAGTGTGATTGCTTTTTTCAGCGGTCACTCCCTGCTGCTCTCCCACCAAAGCCAATATGTCACCAACTTGCACCACCACCTAACTACCTATGACCTATGCTGACAATTAGGTCATTAAATCATGTCCTCTTTGTCCGGATTCTGCCCCTCCATACTACCTGTCTGGATTAGCATTTCTTCCTTTTATGTTTTGTTTGTTGGACTTATGCGCAGTTCGATATTTGGTAATTTCTCATTGTCTCTAGTTTTGAGGCAGATGTACCTGTTTCTGGTTGTGAAGGGAGGAGACGTAGCATGCCTATAAACACCTCCATTTTGGATCTCCTCGGAGAACTTTTTTTATATCTCTCTATATAGTCTGTTTTTAAGTGTTCCGTATGCAGGTGATAAATAGCATATGTCCTTGGTTGTTATTCTGTGCCAGATGTCTTTATGCACAAAACAGGAAAAATTGCTAATTGAATTTATCTGTTATTATATTATTGTTTTTGTCTTATTTTCCATCAATTTTTCAGAGAGGTGATTTTGATTATGTACTCATCTATCTTTTCATCTCTTTCAATTTTTTTCTTTAAATATTTGAAGCAAAAATATTTGGTAAAGACACACTTGAAATTATTGTATCTTTCTAATGAATTCATCTTTTTATTAGTATGATGTATTTCTATCTCCAGTAATTAATTTTGTCTTAAGGAAAAACATTGTCTAACTTTACATAGCTGACCTCATTTCCTTATGATTAATATTTTTATAGTATATAGTTCATCCATTTTAATTTTAGTGATTCTGTGTTTTAATAATTAAAGCATGCTTGTAAGCAAAATAAAAAAGTTTAAAGGCAGTACAATAGCCTTTATTACTTATAATAATTTATTCACATTTAATTATGATCTATTTAAATTTATACTACAAGCTTGTTACTTTTTTGATTCTGTGGATTACATGTTATTGTTTTTCTTGTGAGATTAACTTTTATTGTTTTGTATTTTCCATTTTTTAGCTTATGAGTAATATAATCATTTACAATTTTTATACTCCTACCCTAGAGATTGCAACAGAGATCCATGATTTATTACTTCAATGTGTATTAGTTTCTCTACTGAAATCACAGGTACATAAAATACTTTATTCATCTCATCTCGCCTTTTGTTAAATTTCATGAATTCAAATTTGCATATGCTTTGTGTCATTTATTAACTTTATATTTTGGAAATTTTCTATCACAAACAAAAGTAAAGAGAACAGTGTAATAGAGAACTAGATGCATAATTGTTTTTTGTTTTATGTTTTTTAATTTAATTTTATTTATTTTCTCTTTTTTTAAAAATTGTATTGTTGTTGTACTACATCCATCCCCTTTTTGCTCCCCTCTGTCCCCCTCCCCACCCACCCATTCCCCCCAAAGTCAATCCCACCTGTTGTCCATGTCCATGGTTCCTTTATACTAGGTTCTTGTCTAAATTGCTCCCCTTCCTTGCCTCTTCTCCCCACCCCCAAACCCCCTTCCTCCAGACCACTGAAGGCCTATTCACTGTATTCATATATTTGGTTCTGTTTTGCTTGTTGTTAGTTTTGTTCATTATTGTCCAAATGGGTGAGATCATATGGTATTTGTCCTTCACTGACTGGCTTATTTCACTAAGCATAATACTCTCCAGTTCCATCCATGTTGTTGCAAAGGGTAGGAGTTCCTTCTTTCTTTCTGCTGTATAGTATTCTGTTGTGTAAATGTACCAAGGTTTTTTGATCCAATCAAAAGTGATGGGCACTTAGGGTGTTTCCAGCACTTGGCTATTGTAAATAGTGCTGCTATGAACATAGGTGTACATAGGTTCTTATGAATTGGTGTTTCAGGATTCTTTGGACATAGTCCAAGTAGTGGAATTGCTGGATCAAAAGGCAGTTCCATTTTTAGTTTTTGAAGGAAACCCCATACTGTTTTCCACAGTGGCTGCACCAACCTACATTCCCACCAATAGTGCACGAGGGTTCCCTTTGCACCACATTCACACCAACACTTGTTCTCTGTTGATTTGTTCATGATAGCCATTCTGACAGGTGTGAGGTGATATCTTATTGTGGTTTTAATTTGCATCTCTCTGATGACTAGTGATGTTGAGCATTCTTTCATATGCCTCTGGGCCCTTTGTATATCTTCCTCAATGAGTTGTCTGTTCAGATCCTTTGCCCATTTTGTTAATTGGGCTGTCTGTCTCCCTGGTGTTGAGTCACATTAGATCTTAACATATTTTGGAGATCAAACCCTTGTCTGAAGTATCATTGGCCATTATGTTTTCCCATATAGTTGGTTTCCTTTGAATTTTGCTGATATTTTCTTTAGCTGAACAGAAACTTTTCAATTTGATACAGTCCCATTTGTTGATTTGTTGGTTTATTTCCTTTGCCCTTGGTGAAGTATCAGTAAACATATTTCTGCATAGGATATCCAAAAGTTTACTGCCTATATTTTTCTGCAGGACCTTTATGGCGGCACTGCTTATGTTTAAATCCTTTATCCATCTTGAGTTTATTCCGGTGTAGGTGTAAGTTGGTGGTCTAGTTTTATCTGTTTACATGTTGCTGTCCAGTTCTCCCAAAACCAATTGTTAAAGAGATTGTTTTTACTCCATTTGATGTTCCTTCCTCCTTTGTCACATATTAGTTGATAAACTCAAATATTAGTTGACAGAACTCTATTCCATTCCATTGATCTATATGTCTATTCTTATGCTAGTACCAGATAGTTTTGATGACAGTAGCCTTGTAGTATTGTTTGAAGTCCGGTATTGTGATTCCTCCTACCTTGTTCTTCTTTCTCAAGATTGTGGTGGCTATTCGTGGGTATTTTTGGCTCCATATAAATTTTTGAAGTATTTTTTCTGTTTCTGTAAAGTCTATCATTGGTATTTTAATTGGGATTGCATTGAATCTATAGATTGCTTTGGGTAGTATGGACAATTGAATGATGTTAATTCTTCCCATCCATGAACATGGTATATGCTTCCATTTATTTGTATCTTTCTTGATTTCTTTCTTTATTGTTCTGTAGTTTTCTGAGTACAGGTCTTTTATCTCCTTAGTTAAGTTTATTCCTAGGTACTTTACTTTTCTTGTTGCTATGGTGAATGGGATTTGTTTACTTGCTTCTATTTCTGCTGTTTCATTATTGGTATACAAAAATGCTTTTGATTTCTGAATATTGACTTTATAGCCAGCTATTTTGCTAAATTTGCTTATTAGGTTGAGTAAGTTTTTGGTGGAGCCTCTCAGGATCTGTATGTACACTATCATATCCTCTGCAAATAATGACAGTTTGACTTCCTCCTTTCCAATGTGGATACCTTTGATTCCTTTTTCTTCTCTGATGGCTATAGCTAGAACTTCCAAGACAATTTTGAAAAGAAGTAGAGAAAGTGGACAGCCTTGTCTCATTCCTGATCTTAGGGGGAAAGCTTTCAGTTTTTGTCCGTTAAGTATGATGTTGGCTTCAGGTTTCTCATAGATGGCCTTTATGATGTTGAGGTATGCTCCCTCTATTCCCATTTTGCTGAGGGTTTTTATCGTAAATAGTTGCTGTACTTTATCAAATGCTTTTTCAGCATCTATTGATATGGTGTTTATCTTTCAATTTGTTGATGTGGTGTATTACATTGATTGATTTACGAATGTTGTACCATCCTTGCATTCCAAGGATGAAGTCTACTTGATCATGGTGTATGATCTTTGCAATATACTGCTGAATCTAATTGGCCGATATTTTGTTGAGAATTTTACCATCTATGTTCATCAGACACATTGGCCTGTAGCTTTCTTTCTTAGTTGGATCTTGCCCTTGTTTGGGGATTACAATATTGGCCTCATAAAAAGAGTTTGGGAGTTGTGCCTCTTCCTGTATTTTTTGGTATAGTTTGAGAGGATAGGAGTTAGTTCTTCTTTAAATGTTTGGTAAAATTCACCTGTGTAGCCATCTGGTCCAGGGCTTCTGTGCTTTGGGAGATTTTGGATTACTTCTTTAATTTCACTAGTTGTGATTGGCCTATTCAGGCTTTCTGCTTCTTCTGGGTTCAGTTTTGGTGGATTATACCTTTCCAGAAATGTGTCCATTTCATCCAGGTTGTCATATTTTTTGTCATATAGTTCTTTGTAGTAACTTCTTACAATCTTTTGTATTTCTGAGGTATCAGTTGTGATTTCTCCTCTGTCAGTTCTGATTCTGTTCATTTGGGTCCTCTCTCTCTTTTTCTTGATGAGTCTGGATAAAGGCTTGTCAATTTTGTTTATTTTTTTCAAAGAACCAGCTCCTGGACCTGTTGATTCTTCGAATTGTAGTTTGAATCTCTGAGTTATTTAGTTCTGCTCTGATCTTGATGATTTCCTTCCTTCAACTTGCTCTGGGCTTTGTTTGTTGTTGCTCCTCTAGTTCTTGCAGCTTTATGGTTAGGTTGTTTGTAGAAACTTCTTGTAACCTTTTTAGGAAGGCCTGTATTGCTATAAATTTCCCCCTGAGAACTGCCTTTGCTGTATCCCATAGGTTTCGGGCTGTTGTGTGTTCATTGTCATTTGTTTCCAGGAACTTTTAGATTTCATCTTTGATCTCATTGTTAACCCTTTCATTGCTTAAAAGCATGTTATTCAGTCTCCAGGAGTTAGAGTATTTTTGTTTTTTTCCCTTAACATTGGTTTCTAGTTTCAAGCCATTGTAATCTGAGAAGATGCTTTGTATGATTTCAATTTTCCTGTGTTGGTGGAGGCTTGTCTTGTGACATACCATGTGGTCTATCTTAGAAATTGATCCATGTGCATTTGAAAAGAATGTGTATTTTGCTTCTTTGGTGTAAAAGACTATGTATACAGTAGTTATGTCCATTTCCTCTTGAGTGTTGTTCAATTCCACAACATCTTTGGCTATTTTTTGTTTTGAAGATCTGTCCATTATTGACAGTGGGGTATTAAAACCCCCTACTATTGGTGTGTTGCTGTCTATATCTTTCTTAAAGTCTGCAGCATTTTCCTTATATATTTTGGAGCTCCTATATTGGGTGCATATATGTTTACCAGAGCTATTTCTTCTTGGTGGATTGTTCCCTTAAGTATTATGAAATGTCCTTCTTTGTCCCTTTTTATGGCCTTCATTGTAAAACCTATTTTGTCTGAAATAAGTATTGGTACTCCAGCTTTTTTCCATGTCCATTTGTCTGATATAGAATTTTCTATCCCTTCACTCTCAATCTGTGTTGATCTTTTGTTCTGAGGTGGGTCTCTTAAAGACAGCATATATGTAGGTCATGTTTTCTTATCAATTCTGCTACCCTGTGTCTTTTGATTGGTACATTTAATCCACTTACATTTAAGATGATTATTGATTGATACTTATTCATTGCCATTTTCTCCCTTTGTATCTGTATTCCTCTTTGGCTTTCTCTGTTTCTTCATTTTATTTATTTATTTACTTTTTAAGCAGACCCTTTAGCATTTCTTGCAATGCTGGTTTGGTAGAGATGCATTCTTTTAGTGTTTTGTTTTGTTTTGTTTTGTTTTGTTTTGTTTTTTTTTTTGTCTAGGAAGCTCCTTATTTCTCCTTCTACTTTGAATGAGATCCTTGCTGGGTAGAGTATTCCTGGTTGTAGGCCTTTGTTCCCCATTACTTGAAATACTTTCTGCCATACCCTTCTGGCTTGAATTGTTCCTGTTGAATAATCATTTGATAGCCTTATTGGAGCCCCTTTGTATGTTATTTGTCTTTTCTCTCTTGATGCTTTTAGGATTCTCTCTTTGTCTTTGAAATTTGCCATTTTAATAACAATATGCCTTGATGTTGGTCTATTTGGATTGATCTTCATTTGGACTCTCTGTGCATCCTGAACTTGATTCATTTTTTCACTCATCATGTTAGGGAAGTTTTCAATCATGACTTTTTTGAACAGGTTTTCCATTCCTTGTTTCTCTTCTCCTTCTGGTATCCCTATGATACAGATGTTGTTACGTTTCATGTTGTCCTGCTGCTCTCTTAAACCCTCTTCCATCTTGTTCAGCCTTTTTTATTCTCTTTAATGTCTTGGGGTATTTGTCTACATTATCCTCCAACTTGCTGATCTGGTCCTCTGCTTCCTCTAGCCTACTCTTGATTCCTTCTACTGTATTCTTCAATTCAGAAATTGTTTTCTTCATTTCCTCCTGGCACTTATTGATAGTTTCTATGTCCTTTTTCATGCTGTTGTAGGTCTCAGTAAGTTCCTTGTAACTTCCCTGGAGTTGTTTATAGTTTTCTTTGAGCTGGCTAAGCTCATTGAGCTTCTCTATCATCATTCTTTTGAATTCCTTCGCTGATATTTTGGGTGCCTCTGTTTCATTTGGTGGTCTTTCTGGGGATTCTTCCTTTCCTTTTGGTGATGGACTGATTCTTTTTTCTCCATTTTGGATGTCTGTTGTTGCCTGCTTTTTGTTTTTTGTTTTTTTCTTGGATTAATCTGCTTTGCTTCCTTGCCTTAGTTGAGAAGATTTGTGGAGTTCAGTGTTGCAGTCTCCTAGATATTCTCCACTTGTTGCTCTTGGTGTGGCCTTTATTTGGGCTGTCCAGTTGTATTCTGGATTGGTTGTGTGTGTTGCTCCTTTCCTTTCAGTCAATACACTCCTTCTATCCTTTCTCCTGTTCTTCTGTAGGTCTCTGCTGCCCTTGGGCTGTGCTTCCCTTAGTCCAGATGCCTGCTGCTCCAATTCTTAGGGACCTGAAGATGTCTAGCACTCCCTATTCTGTCCTCCAGCTACTCTGGTATTCAAGAATGCCATCAGCACTGCTCTCTACTCTGTTGCCATCTTTGACCCTTGCATATGTGTTTTTGTTTCATTAAATTCAATCTAATCTTTAGCAATTAGTAATTCACAAGCATTTTGTTTTTTTTAATACCTCAGCCATTTCCTTTATACTCACTGAATTGTTTTGAAGCACATTTCTGACAAAGAATTTAATCAATAGATATTTTATTCTAAATATATAAAATACGATTTTAAAGAAAATATAGCTATAAATCACCCCACCAAATATAATTGCTATAATTATTTCATATTTATTTAGTAGTAATTATCTGTTTTCCACAATTCCCTCTCTTACACTTTAATTTAATTTTTTTCAATTGGAATTCAAATATGATACAAAAATTGAGATTCATTGATATATCCCTAAAGTCTGTTTTATAGACTATCCTAATATATTCTCCAGTTACCCTGCATTTTATCTATTGTAAGAACTGTGTCATTTGTCCTATAAAGTTTCACAGATCCTGCTTCTTTGTAATCACATCCCTGTGGTATAATTTAACATGCTTTTCTCTCCCTGATATTCTCTGAAAATTGTTAGTGATATCTAGAGTCCTGACCAGATACAGCTAGGATTTTTAAAGATATCTTCATGAGTGGGTGCATGCACATCTATCAAAACATAGCCACTAAATATGGTAATCCATCATATCTTTCATTGTTTTTTAGCTGTATTTATTCTAAAAAGGGATACTTTTTTCATATACAATACTTGATTACCATGAGTTATCATTCTGTAGGAAAAAAATACACATTGATTCCTTCCTTTTGTACTAATTTATAAATTAGTTCCTTGGCCTTTACTAAAGATTAAAAAATGGATTTAAAACTGTTTATAAGTTTTTAGCTTGACTAACCATAGCTGATAAATTTTCACCACTTGTAGTTGTGATTTTTATTAAAGATCAAATTATCCTGACTTTATGTGGCACCATATCTACATTGTTTTCTAGGTCATTTTAACACAATTCTAGTAATCTTTGATAGATACCTTTATTTATGATATGACAAAATTTTCCAGGAACATAATTTCTTGCCCCATACTGAGCATCAGCTTATTCTCTAAAGAGCTCTGGACCACTTGGAAGGAAATACTATTTAGATCTAACATTGTGAGTGCTAAGAAGGCTCATTGCTACCAAATATATATTTTATTGTTTCTCAGTTGCTTCAGTAGTCAAAACTAAGAAATAGACACACACACATACATACATATATACATACATACACACACACACACACACACACACAGAAAAAAACCTGATACTTTCTATTTACAATCAAGACTACAGGAATTTAACCTCCTCAATCTTACATCTACATTTCCCTTCAGTGTTACCAGAAATCTGTCTTCTCAACTACATTTTATAGTTACTTGTTTCATTATCCAATAATACTCATACACACATAAGAACCTCAGAAAATAACTACCACTAGCACCAACCAACACCATTATGACTTCCGGAAATAGTTAAGTATTTTCATTATTTTGCCTTTTTTTTTTTTTTCTTTCCATAAGAATATACTACTGGAAAAAGCAACAAAATTATGTATAAAAGTCACTTGGATTATTTTTTCTCTGTGAAGTTATATCATAGACATACAATTATAATGTTTGATTGTTAGGAATTGCATTTATGTTTTTAGCTTTTGAAGTATAATTGATAAAAATAGCACAGATTTAACATATACAATGTCTGTCCAAAAAGTTTTCCAGCCATTGTTAATATGAGAATAGTTTAATATGATGTGCCACATCAATGTAACCTGGCAGTCAAGGAAAGTGGACTGGAATGTTCATGTATGAACAGTGATAACTTCATTGTACTAGTCAGTGAGGATGATAGATGCCATTGAGTGAACATGTGTACTGTATGGTCATTGCATTCAAAACAACTGAGCAAGTAGAGCAACAAATCTGCATCAAATTTTGCGTTAACTTTAACATTCTGCTAGGGAAATTATTTGGATGATTCAGAAGGTCATAGCTATGGGCAACTGGTGGTTGGCAGCTTCATCACAACAACCCACCCACTCATGCATCACATCTGGTGGAGTTTTTTTGGCAAAACATCAAATCACTCAGGTGAGTCAGGCTTCCTACAGCCCAGATTTGGCACCCTGTGACTTCTGGCTTTTCCCAAAACTAAAATCACCTTTGAAATGGTAGAGATTTCAGACCATCGATGATATACAAGAAAATATGAAGAGACATCTGATGATGATTGGGAGATCTCTATCAGGTCTCAAGGTGCATACTTTCAAGGGAACTGAGGCATCATTATTCTATGTACAGTGTTTCTTGTATCTTGTGTCTTCTTCAATAAATGTCCCTATTTTTCATATTACATGGCTGGATACCTTGTGGGTAGACCTTGTACATCATCATGAGTTTAAGCATATCATTGATACCATTACCACAACCAAGTTAGGCAATTATCCATCACTTACAAAAATGTCCTTATGTTCCTTGTGGTTTTATTCTTTTAATTTATGATTATTATTATTTTTTGGCAAGAACACAACATGAGATATATTCTCTCAACTTATTTTAAACTTCATAGCACAATATTCCTAACTATAGGTTCTATGTTTTACAGCAGATCTCTAGAATTTATTCATTTTGTAAAATAGAGACTCTATATTCATTGAGCAACAATTCCCTATCTCTAACCCTGGCTCCTGGCAATCACTATTCTACTCTATGCTTCTACAAGTCTCACTACTTTAGATACTTCACATAAGTCATGCAGTATTTGTCCTTCTATCTCTGGTTTCTTTTACTTACCATAATATCTTCAAGATCAATTTCCATCAAATTAGAAAGCATGTGCACAGCAAAGGAAACAGTCAACAAAAGTGAAAAGGCAACCTACAGAATGGGAGCAAATATTTGCAAACCATCTGAGAAGGTGTTATTCTCCAAAACATATAAGAATCTCCTACAACTCATTAGCCAAAAACATTAATCACAATTCAAAAATGATAACATGAATTTAATAGATATTTCTCCTAACAAGTCATTCAAAGGGCGATACAAAAACATCATTAGTCTTCAGGGAAATGCAGGTGAAAACTACAAGGAGATGATATCACCTCACACCTATTAAGATGGCTACTATTGCCCTGCTGGTAGCTCAATGGATAGGCACTGATATGCAAACCAAAAGGTCACTGTTTCGATTCCCAATCAGGACACATAACCAGGTTGCAAGCTAAGTCTCCAGCCAGGTCCTTAGCTGGAGGTGGGTGAAACACAACCATACATTGATGCTTCCCTTCCTTTCTTCCCCACTGCCCCTTCCTTCTCTCTGGAAATAATGAATAAAATCTTTTATAAAAAATACCTATTATCAAAAATATAAAAGATAAAAAATGTTGGCAATGATGTGGAGAAATTGGAGCCCTTGCACACTGGTGGTGACAATGTAAAATTGTGTAGCTGCTATAGAAAATTATGGCTGTTCATCAAAAAATTAAAAATAGAACTATCCAGCAACTCTATTACTGTATATTAATTAAAAATAATTGAAATCAGGATTCCAATATACTTCCACTTCCACACTTATTGCAGCATCATTTACAATAGACAAGATATGGACACAACTGGATATCTATTGATAGATTAATGGATAAAGAAGATGTGGTATATTAGCCCTAAAATGAAGAAAATCCTTCCATTTCCTCTTCTTAAACTTACTTTGTTTTTTTTTTAACTGTGTACAATAGTACATAATGCCAAATCAACTTAAAAACCAGATATATTCAAGATACTTTAGTTTTTATTTCTGTCTCCTCAGACCAATGCTTTCTGTCTGCATTTATAACTTGGTTAAAAATAGTTTTTTATTTATGTGCATTTAGATTTATCTATTATATTTTATCTGTTATCTAACCAATGTACCTATAGACCTTTCATTTTAGATAAATGATGACATACTAAAAATACTTTTATCCATGCTTTATTTGCACTTAACAGCCTATTCTAGTAACAATTCCAAATCTTTGAAATACTCTTGTTCTTTTTTACAGCTACATAGTATTCTGTTATGTAGATTTTACATGTACTGTAGTTTATTCAATCAGACCTTTGAGATGGATATTTGAGTTTTCCCAGTCTTTTACTGTTACAAATAATGCTGCAGTAAATAGTCTTATGATACATTCTTTTATATTTTACTTGGGGTACTTGAGAAATGAGAATATGGCAATTTTCCTCAGGTTTTCCACTGAATGACTTTTTAATTTACCTAGAAATCTTATTAAAATTAAATTTATTATATTTATAATTTCATGTTTTGTCTTCCTATTTAAATTTAGATTTCTACTAAAGGAGAATAAATATGGTTCATAAAATAGATATTTTGCAATAAAATAATTATAACAGAAACATCAGGATTTTTGACAATATATTTTTCAATTAACAAGCTTATTTTTTCTATTTAATGATTGATCAGCATAGTGGTTTCTGGTTCAAAGAGGGAAATACTATAAGACAATTTCTACCTTGGTATTATTTAGATTCAGACCCAGTTATAGTCCTGGAATGAATAGATTTTTTCACATATATGTGATAGATGAACATAGTATAAAGTATGGAGGAAGTTGAGATGGGTGATTTAGTGTTTTCCTCTCTAAAAGGTGACTTTTGAGTTAAAAAGTTAAGTAATGACTTGGTAGAACTGCTAAATAAGACATTCTAGTTAAGAGGAATAGCTTGAGAGAGAAGGAGCTGTGAGAAAAGAAATTCAAGTGGATTATACACAGAGATACTTAACAGAAGTGAGTGATACAACAAAAGATAATTATAGAAAGATTTTTTAAATTTTATTGTTATTGTATTACATCCATCCCCTTTTTGCTCTCCTCTGTCCCCCTCCCCACCCACCCATTCCCCCCAAAGTCAATCCCACCTGTTGTCCATGTCCATGGTTCCTTTATACTCTTGTCTAAACTGCTCCCCTTCCTTGCCTCTGCCTCCCCCTCCCTATAGAAAGATTTTTTCATAAACATATATACACCCCTATGTTCATTGCAACATTGTTCATGGTGACCACAGTAGCAGTTGTGTAAAGCAAGGACATTCTTGGTGATTAACTGGGTGCCTCTGTTTCCCAGTATGGCCCTGCTCCATTTACACATCCTGTTCTTACAAGATAAAGTAAACTGCTCAGTCCTACAGATGAGAGTAGTAGCACTTACAAGCTAAACAATCTGTTCTGATATCTGTGGCTCCTTTCCTAACACTACTCAGTCTTAAAATCTATTTTTTAAAAGATTTTTAAAACAGATTTTACTAATTATTTTTAGAAAGATGAGTAGGGAGAGAAGCAGAGAGGGAAAGAGACATCAATGTATGGTTGCCTTTCACCTGCCTCCAGCCACAGCCCTGGCTGGAGACCAGGCTTGCCACCTGGTTATGTGCCCTGGCTAGGGAATTGAACCAGTGACCTCTGAGTTTGCAGACTGGTGCATTATCCACTGTGCCACCAGCCAGGGCTTTTAAAGTCTTGACTATTGTTCTAGCCAGCTACACTGACTTTGGATTTTGTTTTTACTTTGGCTCCCTAATTACACCCATTTTTTTTCTTCATATCCCTACTAAATGACATTTTGTTGTAGCTTCATGTCATAGGGTAGCCATTCAGCCCAGTTCACCAGTGCCCTCTTTAAAATATTTTTATCAAATCTTTACATAGAAGTAGCCTTTAAAATATGCAAACTACCCCTGGCTGGTAGCAGAGTGGATAAGGCGCCAACCTGCCAACCCAAAGGTTGCTGGTTCAATTCCCCAGCCAGGGCACATAACCAGGTTGCAAGCCAGGTCTCCAGCCAGATCCATGGCCAGAGGCATGTGAAAGGCAGCCATACACTGATGGCTCCCTTCCTCTCTGCTTCTCTCCCTTCCTCTCTCTCCAGAAATAAATAAAATCTTAATAAATAAATAAATAAAATATGCAACTATTATAGTTAGAGTCCTCAACATGAGACAGAATGATAATGGAGAAGTGGCCAGTGAATGAAGTGCTTAAAAGATTCTTAGGTAGGGGTGGAGTCAAAGGGCAGGAGAGCCAAGAAAGTCCATACACACGCATAGGTACACACACAGATACATACACACATATGCATACAGGCATACACAGATGCATACATAAATGAGCTGCATAAGGAAAAAATAAATTTTATGCCATCATTTTTAAGAAGTTAAATGGGAGTTCTGGCAAGATAGTGAAGGAGTAAGTGGAGCTATACCAATCTCCTCCCAGGTTGTATCTGGAATTACTTTTTTGGAGAAAAATTCAGCTGGAATTATCAACAGAACACCAGCTGGAAAGAAGTCCTCTAACTACAGACAGAACAGAGGAGGATACTGCATCTCAATGTGATTTGCAGGGATCTCGGAAACACTAGAGGGCTGGCTGGGGCCCCACCAGAGGCAGAAGCTGAGGGAACGGAGCCAGGTCTCCACCTGAGAAGGGTGGGATCTGGTCCCCCAGCTGGGTGTCCCAGCTACAGAAACATGGCAGAGAACAGAGTAGCCAGCACCCAGCTGAGAAGGACAGAAAGCCGTGGAGTTTGCTGGCCTGAGAGAGCGCTGAAGACAGAACTACTAGGGTGACCACAGCGAAAATACATTGGCACCTACCTACCCTGAGCTTCAGCAGAGGGAGGGCAGAGAGGACTGGAGACATGTGGGGAGAGTTTGCAGCGGTTGCTTAGAGGAGAGAAGTGGGGAAGCGGCTGTGGGGATCCAGGGGCTAACTCATCACCCACTCCTTGTCTGGGACTGCGCTGCACCACAAGGCTCATAGCTCCACCCACTGGAAGCAATCTGCCCACCCAATGACACCTGATCATAATTCTTTGACTTACATCTAAATAAACCTCTCCTGCCCTGCCCTGTCTGTGCATAGATACAATAGTTGGCACCTGAAGAGGTGTTTCTTGCCCAGCTGCTCCTGAGCCTGGTGACTGATCACAGACTATCTGGCCTGCAGCTGGGTTGGTCACTTGGCTCCACATGGCAGCAGGTAAGCCTGGTGGCTGATCATGGATTCATTGCTTTGCAACTAGGTCAGTCCTTCTCACTCAGCAGAGCCTGGGCCTGGGGGCTGATTACTGACTCTCTGACTTACAAATGGGTCAGTCAGCCCCGCACAGTGGCATGCAAGGCTGGTGGCTGATCTTAGATTCATTGCTTTGTAACTGAGTCAGTCCTTCTCGCTCAGCAGAGCCTGGGACTGGCAGCTGAATACAAACTCTCTGACTTGTGGCTGGGTGAGACAGTCAGCCCCACACAGTGGCAACAGAGCCTGGCAGCTGATCACAGATTAATTGATTTACATCTAAATCCATCCCACCAGGGCACCTGAGCTGCAGGCTGATCC
Source organism: Noctilio leporinus (assembly GCA_004026585.1). Classification (NCBI taxonomy): domain Eukaryota; kingdom Metazoa; phylum Chordata; class Mammalia; order Chiroptera; family Noctilionidae; genus Noctilio; species Noctilio leporinus. The sequence goes on along the minus strand of PVIW01013842.1, from coordinate 6,487 downwards.
ATTGAATTACAATTGAACCTCTCTGTCTAGCCCAGCAGGGCCTGAGTTTGGTAGCTGAGTTATTGATTTACAATGAATCAGTCTGTCATCCCAAGCTGCATCTGAACCTGGTGGTGGATCACAGACCAATAGGATTACAACTGAACCAATCCTTCCAGACTAGCAGTTCCTTAGCCAGACAGCTAATCACAGTCTGATTACAACGAAACCTAAAAATGGGGAGAAAAAGAAACAGTCCATCACCAAAAGGAAAGGAGGAATCCCCAGAGAGATCACTAAATGAAACAAAGGTGAGCAAACTATCAGATATAGAATTCAAAATAATGATGATAGAGGAAGGAGCTCAATGAGCTCTGCCAGCTCAAAGAAAACTACAAACGACTGCAGGGGAACTACAAACAACTCCAGGAAGCTACAGAGAACTCCAGGGAAGCTACAAAGAACTTACTGAGAACTACACCAGCATTGAAAAGGATGTAGAAACTATCAATAAGATCCAGGAGGAAATGAAAAATACAATTTCTGAATTGAAGAATACAGTAAAAGGAATCAACAGCAGGCTAGAGGAAGCAGAGGATCAGATCAGTGAGCTGAAGGACAACCTAGAAAAATATTCCAATAAAGTGCAAGAGAATAAAAAAAGGCTGAACAAGAATTAAGAGATTTTAAGAGAGCTGCAGGGCAACATGAAACACAATAATATCCTTGTCTTAGGGATACCAGAAGGAGAAGAGAAACAAGTAATAAGAAAAAAGTTACTTTTTTTTCTCAAAAAAGTAATGAGAGAAAACTTCCCTAACATGATGAGTGAAAACATTACTCAAGGTCAGGAAGCACAGAGGGTTCCAATGAGAATGAATCCAAACAGCCCCACTGCAAGACACATTATATTAAAATGTCAAATTTCAAAGATAAAGAGAGAATCCTAAAAGCATCAAGAGAAAAAAGCAAATAACATATAAGGGGGATCCAATAAGGTTATCAAATGATTATTCAACAGAAACAATACAAGCCAGAAGGGAATGGCAAAAAATATTCCAAGTGATGGGAAACAAAGGCCTGCAACCAAGAATACTCTACCCAGCAAAGCTGTCATTCAAAATGGAAGAAGAAATCAGGAATTTCCCAGACAAAAGAAGACAAAAAAGAATATATCTCTACAAAACCAGCATTGCAAGAAATGCTAAAGGGTTTGATTTAAAACAAAATGAAGAAACAGAGAAAGACAGAGAGGAACACAGGTACAAAGTGGGAAAATGACAGTAAATAAATATCAATCAATAATAACCTTAAATGTAAATGGATTAAATGCACCAATCAAGAGACATAGGGTAGCTGAATGGATAAGAAAACATGACCCACATATATGCTGTCTTCAAGAGACATCAGAACAAAAGATCAACACAGATTGAAAGGAAAGGGATGGGAAAATATAAATCAAATAAATAGACATGAAAAAAAGGCTGGAGTAACAACACTTATTTCAGACAAAATAGACTTTATGATGAAGGCTGTAAAAAGAGACAAAGAAAGACATTTCATAATACTTAAGGGAATAACCCATCAAGTAGATATAACTCTTATAAACATATATACACCCAACGTAGGAGCTCCTAAATATATAAGGAAAATCTTGGAGACAAAGGACCTGAACAGACAACTCTCTGAGGAAGACATACAAAGGGCCCGGAGGCATATGAAAAAAAAAAATGCTCAACATCACTAGTCATCAGAGAGATGCAAATTAAAACCACAATAAGATACCACCTCACACCTGTCAGAATGGCAATCAACAAATCAACAAACAACAAGCATTGGCAAGGATGTGGGGCAAAGGGAACCTTTGTGCACTGTTGGTGGGAATGCAGGCTGGTGCAGCCACTGTGGAAAATAGTATGGGGCTTCCTTAAAAAACTAAAAATGGATCTGCCTTTTGATCCAGCAATTCCACTACTTGGACTATACCCAAAGAATCCTGAAACACCAATTCATAAGAACCTATGTACACCTATGTTCATAGCAGCACTACTTACAATAGCCAAGTGCTGGAAACAGCCTAAGTGTCCATCAGTGGATGATTGGATCAAAAAAGTTTGGTATATTTACACAATGGAGTACTACACAACAGAAAGAAAGAAGGAACTCCTACCCTTTGCAACAACATGGATGGAACTGGAGAGTATTATGCTTAGTGAAATAAGCTAGTCAGTGAAGGACAAATATCATATGATCTCACCCAGTACAGGACAATAATAAACAAAAGAAATAAACAAGCAAAATAGAACCAGATACATGAATACAATGAATGGACCTTCAGTGGGCAGAGGGGAGGAGGAGGCAAACAAGGGGAGCAGTTTAATCAAGGGCCTAGTATGGAAGAACCGTGGATATGGACAACAAGTGGGATTGACTTTGGTGGGGAGTGGGTGGGTGGGGAAGAGGACAGAAGGGAGTAAAAAGGGAATGGATGTAATACAACAATAAAATTAAATTAAAAAAAAGAAAAAAGTTAAAGGTTAATATACACATTTTAAACAAATTCAAGATCCCATAAATCTAATCTAAAATAACTTGTTAAGGAAAAGAAGGCAATTCTTATTGCTGAGCATGGAGGAAAGGCCAATGGGAGTTCCTGGTGTAGAGGGAATAGTCCCTTACAGATACCACCCATCAGCCTCACATTCACTTCCCCTCCGGGGAAGCACATTGTGGGAACTGAGCTCTGCATCTCAAATTGTTTTAAGGTAAAATAACAAACCTTAGAAATGCATCCCAAATATTATGATTAAATTATTTCATAAACTCTTTAAATAAGTAGAATAACTTTTTCTTGAGATATTTAGAATACCATGAAAATTATTCATTTCCTGGTCTCTGTACCTGGAAAGAAAAAGGTGGGAATTTAATAAAAACTGGGTCATAAACCCAAGTAAAGTAATACTATAGTTGACAGTGGATCTTTTTAAAAAATGAATGTTCTTGACCTTTGCTCCTATTTACTTTCTTACATGTAGACATTCATTTATATACTATCAGCCTAGTACTATGAAGTGGCAGAGGCAAAAAAGAAAAAAAAAAGCAACTATTGGATGAACATTTGCTGTGAGATAACTCAACTTTCCATACTCATAACTGTTTTTAAAATACTTCAGAATACTAAATTCTAAAAAAACCTTTAAAGCAAATAATTAATGTGTCAATCACATTTTTAATAGTTTTCTGTTCTCATATTCCTTTAATTATCATACTGAAATGAAACTGAATGTGTTTCTTTTGGAAACTTGATTATCATGATGCAATAGTGGTTTAGTAATAAAATTCCTTGCAAAACTACATTACCATGGCTGAAAGACATTTGTTTGTAGGCAACAATATTTTATCATTAGCTGAAATCATCTCAGTATTTTTTCATCTTAACTTATACTATCATATATTAAAGTAACAGGAAATGTAACAAGTTATTGTAATTTCTGGAAATTCATTGTATTTTGCTTTTCAGCCAGAATGTGTTCACTGAAATGCAAGTGTACATTTTTTAAGAGAAAATAATAGCAAAGTGACTGTATTAATCATCATTCAATGTTTCTAATACATGTAAATATAAAAATTACAAATACAGTTACCAGAGGTCTTTGTCTCAGCAAGGATCATTTACAAATTAACACAGTCCAAAGAAGCAAAAATATAAAACTTTGCAGGTTTTTTCCAATCAATATTGGTGTGTCAATCAAATGCTAAAGAGAGTCTAGATACATAGTTCCAATAACTCTTATGCTCCCTCATATACAGTTTTCCCTAGCACCTGGTAACTCTTGCAGGATTTGCTTTCCTGCCTCAGAAAAATCCTTTTACCCACAACATTTTCCATTTTCTTATCATAAACCAGACCTCAATCATTTTTACTCTCATGTTACTAACTTCTTTGCAATAGGTCTTCATAGATAACATGAATATTTTATTTAATTAATTTATTTATTTATGGAAGAAATATTTTTATTATTTTTAGAGAGAGGGGAAGTAAGAGATGGAGAGATACACCAATGTATGGTTGCCTTTCACCTGCCTCCAGCTATGGAGGCATGGTAATGTGGGACATGGTAATGTGCCCTGGCTAGGAATCGAACCAGCAACTTTGGATTTGCAGCCTGGGGCCTTATCCACTGTGTTACCAACAAGGGCTATTTACAACATTTTTAAAGGATAATTTGAATTAAAAAATAAAGGATAATTTGAGTTTCTATCACTTTGTGTGTTTGTGTATTATCTCTAGATTTGAACACTGGACAACGTGTTCACTCTCCTATAGTTATGTGTCTAGTGCTTTCTTCCTCATCTAAACAGCAGTTTCCATGACAATGCAGACATATATGTCTGATACAGCAGCACATTCCTGATGGCTGATACCTACCCCTTGTGTATACTTACTCACTTGAGGGATATTTAAGGGGACCTGTGGAGGCTAACCAAGCTGCCCCATGCCACAAACTTATCAGGGAAATCACTTCCTTCTCTTTCACTGACTGGTGCAACTCCATTCTAGAACCATTTTCCTAAACAATGAACAACTGTTTTTCTTTTTTATTAAAGTTACTGAGGTAACATTGGTTAATAAAATTATATAGCTTTCTTGCTGATTTGATTCCCCAGCCAGGACACAGAACCAGGTTGCAAGCTAGGTCTTCAGCCAGATCCTTGGCTGCAGGCAGGTGAAAGGCAACCTTACATTGATGTTTCTCTCCCTCAGCCTCCCTCCCTTCCCCTCTCTCTACAAATAATGAATAAAATCTTTTAAAAAATTATATAGCCTTCAAGTGTACAATTGTACTTGAAAAAATAAAAATAATGCTAAGATTTTGACTAGAAAATCTTAAGAATATGCTCTAATGTTTAATTTAATGTGTGAAAATAAGCTTAGCTTCTAAAACCTTGCATCTTCTGAAAACAGTCCTATGCTTAACATGTAGACAATCTCCTAAGTATGTGAGGATAATTATAGCCTCTATAACATTTTCTTAATTTAAATATCCCAATCATATAGACATAAGTCAAGCTGCTAGCTAACAGTTAAGAGTGGAATAAATAACCAACATCAAGACACATTATTATTAAAATGGACAATTTCAAACACAAAGAGAGAATGCTAAAAGCATCAAGAGAGAAAAGACAAATAACATACAAAGGGGCTCCAATAAGGCTATCAAATGATTATTCAACAGAAACAATTAAAGTCAGGAGGGAATGGCAAAAAGTATTTCAAGTATATGGTAAACAAAGACCTGCACCCAAGAATACTCTAACCAGCAAGGCTGTCATTCAAGGTAGAAGGAGAAATAAGGAGCTTCCCAGACAAAAAATGACTAAAAGAATACATCTCTACCAAACCAGCATTGCAAGAAATGCTAAAGGGTCTGCTATAAAAATAAGTAAACAAATAAAATGAAGAAACAGAGAAAGTCAAAGAGGAATACAGACACAAAGGGAGAAAATGGCAATGAATAAGTATCAATTGATAATAACCTTAAAAGTAAATGGATTAAATGCACCAATCAAAAGACAAAGGGTAGCCAAATGGATAAGACAACACATGACCCACATATATGCTGTCCTCAAGAGACCCACATCAGAACAAAAGATCAACACAGATTGAGAGTGAAGGGATGGAAAAACATATATCAAGCAAATGGACATGAAAAAAAAAGCTGGAGTAGCAATACTGATTTCAGACAAAATAGATTTTACAATGAAGGCCATAAAAAGGGAAAAGAAGGACATTTCATAATACTTAAGGGAACAATCCATCAAGAAGAAATATCTCTGATAAACATATACGCACCCAACATAGGAGCTCCGAAATATATAAGGGAAATCTTGGAAGACTTTAAGAAAGACATAGACCACAACACACTAATAGTAGGGGATTTTAATACCCCACTATCAACAATGGACAGATCTTCCAAACAAAAAATCCCCAGAGATGTTGTGGCATTGAACAACACTCTAGAGGAAATGGACCTAACTGATGTATACAGAGTCTTTTACCCCAAAGAACCAAAGCACACATTCTTTTCAAATGCACATCATTCTCCAAGATAGACCACGTGGTAGGTCACAAGACAAACCTCCACCAATACAGGAAAATTGAAATCATACAAAGTATCTTCTCAGATCACAATGGCTTGAAACTAGAAACCAAATTCAAGGGAAAAAAAAACAAAAATACTCTAACTCCTGGAGACTGAATAACATGCTTTTAAGCAATGAAGGGGTTAACAATGAGATCAAAGATGCAATCAAAAAGCTCCTGGAAACAAATGACAATGAACACACAACAGCCCAAAACCTATGGGATACAGCAAAGGCAGTTCTCAGGGGGAAATTTATAGCAATACAGGCCTTCCAAAAAAGGTTACAAGAAGTTTATAAAAACGACCTAACCACAAAGCTGCAAGAACTAGAGGAGCAACAACAAACAAAGCCCAGAGCAAGT